>QEOT01123968.1:71052-111467 GCA_003123785.1 Pterocarya stenoptera | reverse complement strand
TACCTTTTCTTGAATGTAAGAATTCTACAATTCCTTTAGTATAATATAGATTAATAGTGTTTTTAATTATGATGATGTTGAATAACTACAGACCTTATGACTGATTAAAAAAAAGAATTAACTACGGACCTTGTGAAAATACATGGCCATCTGGCTGGTTTGTATGGTTGTTGCTTGTACCTCTCCACCTAATATCAGACCAGTACTGGCATCATACCAAGGGTGCGAGATCCCAACAGAATTCATTAGGAGTTCTAAATACTAGCAGAGGTAATACACACACACACGTATACATAATTATAGATATAGACACACATGTATACCCTTTTTGTGGGTTTCTCTCTTTTTTTTTTTGGGTATACCAATAAACTTCTGGCTCATTGATTGATATCTCCAATTTATATGGACTAACTTGATAGATTGCTGTTGAAAGCTATTTGATTGTTATGATGAAATTGACATTAGTGGCTCTAGGAACAATGCAGGCGAATGCAAGAACAGAAGCAGGAAGGTCGTTTCTGGAGACGTTGAGGCCCGAATTTTAGGAGTTGAATATAAATTCGGGGTGACAACAAAAATATAAGGCACTGTTTTTGAAGGCATCAAGTGGACTTTTCTGCAAGCCAAAGCCATTTTGGCTAAACTTGAAGTGTAATATTTTCTTGAAGTATAAAGGGGGTAAACCAGATGTGTAATATGATTGTAAATATGGTTTAGTTGATCATTTATGCAAGTTAATCAATCTTACAGGTTATGGTTATGAAGGAGCCCTGAAGGGTGTTAATTTTATTTCCACTAAGATTACAGGTTATGCTTTTTGTAGTTGAGGAATTTATGCTTTTTCATATATAGGAGCCCTGCAACTTAATGGATGCTGCTGAGGTGCTTATTTCAAAGGACATGGTTGGCCAAGTCCAGCTTATTCAATTTAATCGGAATGGTTCAATTCAACGAGAAATTGAAATGAAGACTATGCTTCAAGATTGCATTGAACAGCTTAAAGAAAGATATATTCTGCAATTTGGGATATGGAAACTCTAATTGAGGATCTAAAATCCAAGGTTGCAAAAGCTGAAAGTAAGACCAATACTGCAGAGGAGCAATGCATTTTGCTATCTGAAACTAACATAGATATTAATAATGAAATGTCCTTTGAAATATCCATAAAGCTTTATGGCATTCCTGCCCTTTAAGCCATTTCCAATTAGAGTTAGTGGCAAACACAGCTAAGAGACTTCCTACATGCAAACCTTAACATGCTCATGTGTGCAAGAGTATATACAGCCTAGAAGAAACTAGATTAGATTAGATTACTCAAAATGTTTCATGCAAACCTTACAATGTTTCATGCCCATCTAAAAAACGAGAGCTACTTCCTCAAAATAGATTAGATTACATTTGAAACTATCCCCAATTCTCTACACTTTGCCTTTGAAATTCGTCTTCTTGCTTGTGAAGCTCATTCTCTCTCTTTATTAGTTTATCTTTTATTTTTTATTTTTAATTCCATACTCACTCAGCTCAGCAATAAATTTCCTTCCAGGATTTTTTGTGGAAACGCTTTTGTCCTATGCATATCATCCCCCTGAAACAACAACAAATGTGAAGAATTGCTAACAAACTATCTTACCGCTATCAAAGCACTCAAAGCCTGAAACATAGCGTAATCCTAGAGATAGGTAAAAATTCTATCTTCAAGTTAAACAAATGAAGGCATTTTTATTTTCATTTTCCCTCCATGCCTTATAAAGTAAAATGAGATCCTTTTTAAGCTTTTAAAGCTCTAGTAAGACCATGCTAAGCTTCCATTTAGGTAATCTAAAATTAGGAGAAAAAATTGATTTTCTGTCTTTGAATGTGAAAACAAAAACCTTGTTATTAAATTGTAGATAATATTAGGCAACTAAACCATGAACCTAAAAATACACATGACAACATGTCAAATGAAACAAAAAACAGTTCACTGACAGGTACCCATTACAAAAGTGAAAGGTCTCATATAAGCGACAGATGAATGCAAGAAGCAAAAAAAAGTACAAATCCATAATAACAATAGAGGAAAAGGTCCCTTGGCTGATCAACTTCAAAGATATCGTCCTCCAAAATGGACATGCTAGCATTGTTATGAATATGGTATGGTTGGTATTTTCCGTACCGGCCACCAGACCGGTACAGGTACACCGTATGTTCCGTATCGACTGAAATACCAGCCGATATTTCGGCCTTCTTTTTTTTCATATTTTTAAACTACAAGTTCATTTTTTGACCCCTAATTCAGACTAGATTATTTATAATTTATATATTTATGTATTTATATACAGACTATTATTTTGAAATATAATTTATATATATAATTTATTCATATACCGAAATGTTATTCTAAAATGATACACGAAACAGTACCGGTATCGAAATATTTTGTTCCAGTAGCTCGACCGGTACGACATCCGGTATGGTATTCAAAACATTGCATGTTAGTAGCATTTTGCCAACAAACAGAGTAGAAGAAACTCTAGATGCAAAGTAGTAAAATGTTGTCCATATATATTGCAGAAACCATATGAAAAAATACATTACAGTCCAATATGTAGTGTGATATAAGTAATTTTTCTGGGTTTTATAGGTAGGGTATGAATAATTGCTTATATATAGATTTGTTAGATGTCAAGAAAAAGTTGATTCTATTTATTCACAACACCATAAAGAGACAAACAGATGGACCTCAAAAAGTTCAATAGCCAGTCAAAAGAACTCCTCTAAAAATTTATTTATAGTCTCATAAATAAAGAAAAAAAAAAAGATAAGATAAGGGTCCTATAAATAAAAATAAGTATATCAATCAATTTCTGGTCAAAAGCACTTCTCGTTTAGGATTAGGCAGTTTCAATGCATTCTTTCATCTTCTGTGTATGAAGTTCAAATTGCTACTTTTCACTTTTTCTTTGTTATATGCTTCAGTTCAATTTAGGGCAAGGTCTTTCAAGCCAGCTTATTCCCCCAAAAGCAAGAGTTGATGAAAGAATGACTATTCTTCTTCAAATGCAAAGAGCTTTTATTCTATTACAGGAAAAACCCAAAGATCTCAAGCACACAAAGGCAAAGAAATATTTGCAAACAACCCAATTAAAGGTCAGCATCGCAAACGTAGATGATAATTCAACAAAAACGTAAAGATAAGAAAAAATTTATAATAGAATTTTTGATAGAGAGTAAAGTAGTGCCTTCATCAAAAAAAAAAAAAAAACAAAACAAAAACAAAAGAAAAGAAAAGAAGAAGAATCATAAAATCCAGATTAATCTTAGAAAGTGGGTGACTCTTTTCGAGCAAAAGCTCCTCTCTTTTTCACTCATCATGGCTGATATTTAACCCCTCTTATGGGGGTTTTAACACTGAAGCATGCTTCTTGGAAGTTTTAGTTGCAAAAACACTAAAGTGTTGAGGAAGTTTTAGAGCAAAAGCCAGATGGTTCACCTTTCTCGATCTTGGAAGTTTTAGTTGCAAAAACACTGAAGGCCGTCGCGCGCAGAGGACGAGATTTGGGGGGAGTTGCTTCGTTGAGGAAGAGATGTGGGGAGACGGAGGGAAGCGGGCTATTTGATTTGGGAGGGAAGCGTGAAACTCGGTTCAGGAGGAAGACAAGACCTCTTTCGATGTTTTCATTTCTTTTTTTACTTTCATATTTACGTAAACACCCTTACTATCCAGCCATGTCACCTGCTTGGTGCGCAATTAGTGCGCAGTTTGCTTGTATGTAGACAAATTGAAAAGTTTGAGGGGGGGGGGGAAGGAATGAAAAGAAAACCAAAACTTTGAAAACGTGCCCCATGTTGACACGTAATGTGTGCAATGTGGTTGCACCACACAGTAGCTTCTAAGAAGACTTTTCCTTAAAAATAACCAACCAGATATACATTGCAAGCAAGGCTAGCATCTTACTCAAGCCACTCCATTGCTGAGATTTGCATGCAAATGTAATCACTCAGTTTGGAAAAAAGAAAAAAACAAAAAAACAAACCCAAAATCGAAGGGGTGTAGAAAAATGGAACCCCTAAATCGAAGGATAAATCAAAGTGGACATTCAGATTTTATGGTGACTTTGAAAACTCAACTGTTTATACAAGGAATGCACAAGTACAAATTCAAGGACAAGCAAAAATCAGAGAGACGTGAGTTAGAGAGAGAGAGAGAGATGGATGAAAATAAAAATACTGAAATACAAACTCAACGCCATTGGCGAGAAACTCACCAGAGTCGATAATCACAACTTGCAGTAGAGAACCGAAGAGAGAGAGAGAGAGAGAGAGAGATAGAGACTAGAGAGGGAGCATCGGGAAGGGGGGAAAGGCGTGGGGGGAATATTGAAAACATACATTTTGGGAGAATATTTTTCGCCGCAATTTAGGCAAAATGTATTTGCGGCGACAATATAGAGTTTACGGCAATAATGTTCTCTACAAAAAGTAAATATTGTGGCGATTCTTCCATTTGACGAGAAGAGAATGCCGCTACAGTAGCAATATTTTGTTACGACGATAAAAGTATTTGCAAAAAAATGTTGGTGATTTTTTATTCAGCGTTTCCCATAATCGCATTGAAATTCTACTGCGATTTTAAAATCGCTGTAAATAATGACTATTTATGACGATTTTAAAATTGTTGAAAAAACCCTTATTTCTTGTAATAACAGGCGTGGGCCTAGCCCAAACTTCATCCCTCAGCATCCAGATTTGTGCTTGCGTCTACCTGCCCCAAGTAGGGGTTGGATAGCCCGGGGTAGCGAACGGACCAGATGTGGTGACCTGCCCCTTACCCCTAAAGCTGACCAGTTGCCTATAACTCTTTTGTCAATCAATTAATTAGCTGTCCTGACCCATCAATCCCACACGTTGTGACAATCATGATGCGATGAAGTGATCAACCGCCAAGGTTAACCTATGTGGAATTGCTGCAATCAGGAATTAATGCCAGCAGGCAACAGATTCCACCATTTTCAAAGTTAGGGGGTTATTCTTGAGAAGATCAATATTATTGGTTGTCTGAGAATTTGTTTAATTTCTTGGAGATCAAATTACTTGTTTCTTGCTCAGTACTTACCTTGTGTATATGCATGTGGCCTTATATATAATTCTTCTTTTCCGACGTTAGATAAGGGCAGGGTGGATCGAACCAAATTAGTCATAAAAATTTAATTTTTTTTTTAGAAAAGGAAAAAGATTTCAAAAAACTAATTAATTTTGAGAACTATTTTGTGAGAATATAAAAAAAATATTGCAAATCAACCAAGCAATTAAAAAACATAGATCAGTAGCCTCTACTTATTATCAAGAAACATAAAAAACAATTGCATCATACATTTCATATCTTATTCGCTTGTGGGAGAACACCGAACACACATCATGCAGGAGGATCACTGGCCGGCCACCAACCCGCTTAATATATCATATCAGTTTCAAAGCGAGGAGGATGATGACAACGAGAATCACAACACTACGGATCATGATGGCAACAAGGTTCTTGTGCTTGCGTGCTTTTGATGAAAGCTATAAGTGTCATCAATACAATGATCACGAAAAATTTCATTAAAAATTGCTTTGATCCTTCCATTGTCACAGCTTGTTCTTGCACTTTTCAAATAAATGGGTTTATAATATTGGATCCCAACAAGAAGACTATCTTAAACTTTTTTGGAGCTCATTTATTGGAGACCTGAATAAGTAGGTGAAGAAAAATGCTTACGATGGTAAATTCTTGGGTATAATTAAATAACTTGCTTGATATATCGTATACAACGAATTATTCTTGACACCATTATTCCATCTATAATTAATATTGCTAATATAGCACATAATGAGAAAATATGAAGACTAATAATCTAAATCCATCAATATAATTCCTCAAAATGTTAATGCATTGTTGTAAGAGAAATGATAGTTGCAGTTGTGAGTGTGCAAACGCAGCGCAATCATTTTGAAAAAAATGTATAAATATGGGACCCACATAAAAGAAAATTAATTTTTTAATAATAAACCCCACTTTTTTTCAAAGCGACTGCACGCGGGCACTTGCACATTCCATGACTGCATGTAGGTGACTGATGAAATTTGGGTAGAAATTATATCGTTTTAACTTTCTAAGTTTTGCAAATATTATATATTTAACTTAATCTTATTTGAAACAAATTGTTTAAGGCACAAGGATTCTCCTATTCAGCTTGATCATGACAATCATGTTTTTTTTTTTTACAGAGGGTATGTCGTCTTGCCTCTCCTCGTGGTCATAGACTTTTCTAATAGGGTTTAATTAGTGAATAACGTTAAAAAACACTTCTAACATAAATATAAAACTTTTTTGAAATTTTGGATTCGTTTAAGTGAAAGAAATATAGTTAGTCCCAACCTTTATTAATAGGAGTTTAGATTCACTTATAAGTGGAATCGACATGCTTATTACTGCCCTAAAGATGTATTCTTATTTAAATAGGAAAATACATCATTAATTAATAATTTTGCCGATTAAATAAGTTTGATTTATTACTACAAGAAAATGATTTTTTTGGGATGAAAATTGTTGTTCAAAAAAACTATTATTTCGTCCCAAAGTAGTATTAGGGATGGAAAAAAGCGGGTCAAATCCGTCCCAATATCACTGTCCTAGAAGGTTTTTTGAGATGGAAATTTGATTTTCAATAGGCCTTCTCACTAGGCCCAGCCACATGTGTCTCCATTACTTCCTGGTGAGATAACTGCTTACCCATAAGATTAGTCATCAATTCACCCTCAGGTACATACTCCACCCTTACCTCATGCATAACATCAACTTTCCTTATTGGTTTGTTGGTTACCATGCAATTCAACAAAACTTCCTTATCAGCATTAATTGTGGACCCATCAATGTCGTTACCATCGCTTTCATAAATTATATATAAATACATATATATAAATTATAAATAGCCTAGTCTGAATTGAGAGTTAAAAAATGAGCTTATAGTTAGAAAAAATGAAAAAATTAAAAGTTGAAATATCGGCCGGTACGGCTGGTATTTGGACTGGTACAAAATATATGCAATACCTATACTGAACTAGTGACCGGTACGGTAAATACCGACCGTACCAACCTGTACAGTACGGTATTTAAAACAGTGAGTCAAATAGATGACATGCAAAGTTATGTCAGGTCAACAATAGTCAAATAGATGACATGGTGCGATGAAGTGATCAATAGCCGAGGTTAGCCGACATGGAATTGCTGCAATTAGGAATTAATGCCAACAGGCAGCAGATTCCACAATTTTCAAAGATGGGAATTTATTCTTGAGAATAATATTATTGGTTATCTGAGAATTTGTTTAATTTCTTGGAGATCAAAATTACTTATATATATATATGCATGTCACCCCATATATAATTCCTCTTTTCAAATGTTAAATGAGGATCGAACCAAATTAGCCATAAGTAATTAAATTGTTTTAAAGAAAAAGAAAAGGATTTCATAAAACTAATTTTGAGAAATATATTGAGAGAATATAAAGAAAATATTGCAAATCAACCAAAAAAACATAGATCAGTAACCTCCACTTATTATCAAGAAACATAGAAAACAATTCCATCATACATTTCATATCTTATTCACCGGTGGGACAACACCGAACACACATCGTGGAGGATCACCGGCCGGCCACAAGCTCGCTTAATGTATCAGACCATCAGCTTCAAAATAAGGAGGATTATGAAGGATCACAACAGTATGGATCACGATAGCAACAAGGATCTTGTGCTTGCATGCCTTTGATGAAAGCTATGAGTGCCATCAATACAATGATCACAAGAAATTTCATAAAAAATTGCTTTAAGCCTTCCATTGTCACAGCTTGTTCTTGCACTTTTCCAAATAAATAGGTTTATAACATTGGATCCCAACAAGAAGAATATCTTAAACTTTTTTGGAGCTCATCATGTATTGGAAACCTGAATAAATAGGTGGAGACAAAAGCTTACAATCGAAAATTCTTAAGTATAATTAAATAAATGCTTGATATATTACGTTATACGTTGTCCTGACCCATCAATCCGATACGTTGTAATTTGTAATTTGAATTTAAATCCCAATTGGAATAGGTAGGAGTTTGCTAAATCAAATACCAAAGGGGGAAAATGTGATATGGACTAATAAAGTGTATTTAGCCAAATCATGAGTAATAAACTTACCAAATTTACCTCATGTCTTACATAATTATCGTTTTAAATTTTGCAAGTTTATCAATTTGGCTAAATACACTTTATTAATCCATATCACATTTTCCCCTTTGGTATTTGATTGAGCAATCTCCTAGCTCAATAGCTCTACATATTCCATTTAGGATTTAAAATCAAATTACAAATTATAACAATTAATGCATTAACATTTTAAGGAAAAACTTAAATTTATACATATGGATTTAGATTTCTAGAATTTGGGGTGGACTCCAACTCCAACTCCGATTAGACGCGAACTCCGTCTCTATAAAAATGAATTAAGAATGTTAAGAAAAAAGATAGAAGAATACTGTTTACCTAGCATAACTTTGCATGTCATCTATTTGACTACATCTTCTGTTATGATTAAAATCAAAGACATCATTTGTTTGAACTTTGCACCACCAAGGAGAGCCAAAATATCACATATATATTCACATGAATAAAAGAAAAAAATTTGTTCCATTCATTCGCATAAAACTTGAAGTTCTATACATGCACGCCACACCCAATACAGAATCAAATCAATTCCTTATCCATTTCATGTCATTTCATACTAAAAATGAAGGAAAATATGGGTCAAATTGCTTCTCTTCAAGAAAAAAATCCATATATATATAATTCGTAGTTTTAAATCAATTTCTAAATCATTTGTCAGTAATAATACATATATTGAGACACATGAATATTCAAATTTATCTTAGGATAAACCACCCAAATTTATCTTAAAGGGCAACACAACTGAAATTCAAAACAAAGAAGATAAAGGGATTGATGAAAAATCAAATGACTCAAATTTGTAGTTCAAATGTAATTTGTCTTTGTAACAAAGATTTGTATTTCATATGTAATCTATCTTTGTAACAAACCTTTGTGATCACAACTCTATAAATACAACGTTGAATTGCCAAGTTTGTTATGGGAAGCATATTCAAACTAAACTTCTTTATGGTAACAGAACCTTTTGACCACCATCTTTCATGTCAACTGATAGCTCTCTCTTCCCCTTCCACCATGTCCCGCCCAACTGCCTCTCTCATCAACCCAACTCATGGGAAGCTCAGCTCCTACCATATCTTTGTGGATAAAAGTTGTTTGAGACGAAAATTTGATTTTCAATAGGCCCAGCCACATGTGTCTCCATTACATCCTGGTGAGATAACTGCTTACCCATAAGATTAGTCATCAATTCACTCTTAGGTACATACTCCACCCTTACCTCATACATAAGTCAACTTTCATTATTGGTTTGTCGGTTACTTAATGTTCTTGTTATTGTTATGTATGTGTGTGTGTGGGTATTTTGCGTAGAGGCTAATTTCTCACCATGCTTATGGATATATATATTTACTATATGTATGTGTGTGTATGTTTTGTCCAGATGGTGATTCATTGTCATGCTTTTGAGTACATTTGTTTTGCTCATAGGGTGACTCATTGCCTTTCTAAAATATGTGTGATCTTAACTTTATTTTGTGAGCTTGTGCATGCATATTCATTGCATTGCCTCTTATTTTTGTATTGTTATGGGTTTTAACCTACTGAGGTTTCATTGAAATCTCCCTGTGGTGGTCCTACATGCAATTTCCTTCTTCAGGATCATAGACTTTGATACAAATGTAGCCCATGAGAGTTACCCTGAGGAAGAAAGACCAGTCCAACCTAAAAAACAGCTACAGAGGCTTGCTTTCATTTAGTTGTTGTATTTTTATATTTTTATTGTAATTAGATGTTGAACAACCTATGGTTCAATATGTTATGATGGTGTAATTATATTTGGGATGAATAAGTAGTGACATATGGATACTATTACTGTTAAAACAGTACTTCTGCACTTATCGAGTGCTAATAGATTAGTCTCCAACTAATCCTCTTTACATATTTTCACTATGATTTGTATTTAACAAGTGAGTACAACTGACTGGCACAAAATCTTCACGAGAACATAAGGGATACAACCGACTGACTCGCATCCTAGGTAACATGATTCCTGATTGAAAAACTACAGGGGGTGCCACAGAACACCCAAAAACTAAGTTTGAATGGGAATCTCCAGAAGACATCAATGGCTAAGTAACCTCTCTCTTGAACCAAACAACAACAAATCTACTGGTTTCTTTGGTAGCCGAAAAATCAACTAACAGATTTTGGATCCATAAATGGGATTTGAAACCCCCAAATACCCAATAAAAACCATTCAATATCTAGCATTTATCCAAAAATAAAAGTAAAACTTATCTTATTACGGCGACGAATGATGACAGCAGTGGCAAAAATGGGGGCGTGTATTAGAGAGGATTCAGATGGGCATTACTGAATAAAAACAAAGAGGACAATGCATTCAATGGAAGGATTCGTGTATTTGTACACATCTATTCACAATCAAATGACGTATCAAACATTCAAATAGATTATATGAAGTAGGTCGAATGGTCTAAACCAATTCGAATATATGTAGATATATCTATATAGATATGTATATATATCTATATAGATATGTATATATCTAATATATATAATGAAAATATGTTGAATAATTATAAAGATTAGTGGAAATCATCTTCCCAATATCAAACATTTTACTTGAATGATTATAACTATGTTTGTTATAATATGTATATATATAATACCAAACAATTGACATATACTACATAGATGTGTTATATGTTCCTAATTCCAAATATTTCAAATACCAAACATTTGTGAACATTTTACATGTTCCTAATACCAAACATGGAGCTAATCTGTGCATTATTGATTTGTAAACAATTATGTTTGCTAGAAAAACTTAAAAAACATCTTGACTCTATCTGTTCAACAGAGACATTAGTTTGAACAATCGTTTAAATGGTAGTATGTTTCATTTAAATTGAAAATACATTTGGTGCCAAGTCTTTCGCATGGGTGGGAAGATTACCGGCCTCAATGCACGACTTGAATGGAACATTCAGATGAATTTGACTTTTTATTGGTTTGAACATAAAAACAGTTTGGTTCAAATGGTTATGACCCTAAAATAAAAAGCGCACCTGTCACGATAAATAAAAACTCCTCATTTTCGAAGTGATAAGTTAGTGTCCAACATCAGTCTCATCTATCATGGCGATGAGAGTTAAAAATTTTATTGTATTTTATTTTGATGTGGACTAAAACCATAATGTTCAATTATCAAGTTCTCTAATAGTGTTGACAAGGAAGAACACCAAATTCACTTGAACCAATAAGTGTGAGCAGAGCTTTGAAGAACTAAAGAGGAGGCTAAACACATCCCTTGTGTTAGCATTACTGGAACCCCAGAAACCATTCACGGTATATGGTGGCGCATTGAAATATGGACTAGGATGTGTCCTGATGCTAGAAGGAAAGGTAATGACTTATGCATCTAGGCATTTGTAGGACCACAATAAGAACTACCCCACTCATGATATGGAGTTAGCAGTTGTGGTGTTTGCCTTGAAGATTTTGGAACATTACTTGTATGGAGAAGCGTGTGAAGAATACATGGATCATCAGAGTTTGAGGCATTTCTTCACCTAAAAAAACCTCAACATGAGACAACAAAGATGGCTAGAAACTATAAGTGACCATCGCTATGAGATCAAGTACCACTCGGGAAAAGCTAATTTAATAACTGCTAGGATGAGTCATAAGTCTAGGTCTAGGGATATAGGAGGTTCTACAGGTGTGGATTCACTTCTTGAAGGAATGAGTCAACAATTAGAATGACTCACCACAGAAGGAAATTCTCATTGCAATGTAGGAATTAAGAGTGAGTGACTTCGATTAAGTTAAAATTCAATAGAAGAAGGATGCAAAGCTACTAAAGATTCGGCGAAGAGTCCGAAGATGGAAAGGACCTTTGCATTTTAGTTGGGAAAGAATGGGCCCTCTTATATTGAGGGCGAATAGTAGTTTCAGCTTGGAAAGAATATTAGTCGAAGCTCATTCCTCGTCATATTTGGTACATCTTGGAGACATAAAGATGTATTGGATATCAAGAATGGTTTCTAGTGAGAAGGAATGAAATTAGATATCGCCCACTTCGTTGAGAGTGTGCAAGGTGTAAGAGTGTAAAGGTCAAGCAACAGAGATTGTCTGGGAATTTACAACCCTTACCCATTGTAGAGTGGAAGTGGGAGGACATAGTTATAAGCTTTGTGGTCGGATTAACCTAAACCCTTAGTGGTAAGGATGCGATTATGGTAATCGTGGATAGGCTAACTAAGAGTGCCCACTTTCTACCGATTACTAGTACAAACACCTTGAGTAAGCTAACTCAGTTGTATATAAGGGAAATAGTTAGACTTCATGGAGTGCCCAAGACCATAGTGTCAGATTGAGACCCGAGGTGCACATCTCATTTTTTGAGAAGTTTGCAAATAGTGATGGACACTCACTTAAGGTTTCGTAGTGCATATCATTCCCAGACCAACAGAAAGTTAGAAAGAACAATCCAGACGCTGGAGGACATGCTACGAGCATGTGTATTGGATTTGGGCCCATTTGGGAACACAACTGTTCTCAAATATTCTCAAACTATTTTAGTACTGTTGTCAAACTATTTAGCTACTATTTCACTACTAGTTACAGATATTCTGAGATGTTTTTAGTATCCAAACGGGCCATAAAGGTCCATGTGAAAGTCACGTCCCACTCATTGAGTTTGCCTACAACAATAGCTACCAAGAAATCACTTAGATGGCCCCTTAAGAAGCTCAATACTAAAAGAAATGTAAATCGCATTTATATTGGGACGAAGTGGGGGAGGCCGGAATGATAATTAACATCACCTAGTCTAGCATGCTAAATTGAAGATGAATATGTAGAAAAGTATAATCAAAATTTTCAACTGCATTATTTTGAACATTTATTACAAACAAACCATCAAACACATAACTTTTTCCCATAAACGACCCATATTTAGTTACAATAATTTTAGTGGATTGAAATAAAAATGTGAGCCTACCCCACTAAGTAATGATCCACTATTTGGTTAGAACAACGTTAGTTTGAGTTCAATTTTTCCTACTTCAAATACTTGTACAGAGGTGGAATTACTCATCGTCACTTTCTTGCCACTTGTATACTGATAAGTTCAAAAAATATTGCAATTAGAAGTGATATGTACATTGGCTACTCTATCTACTATCCAATCAGTAGAACTAAAAGTTAGATAAATTTAAGAACTTATGGTTAAATATCGTTCATTGATTCCAATAGATTTGGTCCCGAAAAGCACTATATGAGCCTGTGGGTTAAAAAATCTTGATTACTCATTTTCTTGATTTTTCTTCTTCATATATCGATGATTTTTAGCCAAGTGACCCAGTTTGTTATACTTAAAACAAATGGGTCTACTATTATCTTTGTTAATATAGGATTTTTGTGAGGACTGCGCCAGCACAAGAGGACAAGCCATTTTTTAGGAAGAGGAAGGCACAGAAGAGTGCAGGTAGTCCAAATAGAGTGAGTAGCACTGTGTAGAAGGCCATACTGACACACCTCAACAACGGGAAGAAACAAAGGACATGTCAACTGGAAACAATCAAATAAGGAGAGGCGCCAACCATACGAAGGAAAGAAAGGTTGGTGTAGAAGGCAAGTTACGAGGATAAGGTGAGCAACGGTCAAAGACAAGTCCCATATGGACGTAAAGGTTTTCAGATATAACATTGAAATGCATATTCCGCCTGAAAAGTCACATTTGGAGTTAGTTTGCAGAAAAAAAGATAATGATTTTGCAGACCATATCATCTGAACCCTAAGGTATGGTCCAGCGTACAGGAGACCCTTATTTAAAAGGGACTGTAGATTGGATACAAGGCAAGCTACAGGGACGATCGAGACTAAAGGGTGCCTGTTCAAGCATGGCTGGAGTCAAAAGTACGTTAGGACACCTGACGGTCCCGCCCTATTAAAGGGATTGGATAAGGGACAAAATTTCACTTTTGAGATCATAAGCATTGAAGTTTCTTTGGAGACGGAGTTTTTGAAAAAAGTAAGTGGCTTCAAGAGAGCAATGGACAGAGCAGCGTCAGTGCCGTTTTAGTATTTTAAATATTGTTGAGATATGTTAGCTTCTAAGACAATATTGGGAATGCAAGGTAAATGTTTTAGAGTTAGAATCCGAAGCCCATGTTGGCTTCGTACTCTGACTACAAACTCCGACATAATTTTTTAAAAAAATCATATAATCAAAATGACATCGTTCCACTTGAAGAGGAAAAGTGTCGTTTCACTTAGAAGGGGTCCAAAACGCGAGACCCCCTATTGAAGAGTTAAACGACGTCGTTTTGTGAAGAAGGGAGTCCAAAACGCAGAACCCCCTTCTTCCCCGCTCACTTTCACACAACATGCACCTTACTTGCAGCTTTCTTTTCCTCCCTCCTCTCCATAGTCCACACTATGCTTCACCTCCCCCGTCGTTTGCCATCATCTAAGGCTACTATGAGGCACCTTTCGGAGTTCATCAGTTGATTTTATTCGTAAGCCACTTACTCATCACTTTGTTTTTTTTTTTTTGTAGAACTTTAGGGTTCGAAAATCATTTAATTGTCACATTGTGGTTTGAAATTTGTATGATTTATTGTTCATTTCAATGATTTGTAGGTTGCATTCAATAATATCACTTTTTAAGCTGTTAAATTTAAGAATTGAGGGATTTAGGTTTTGGTAAAATTAGGTTTTGGAATCTAGACAACATTCGCTCGAGTTTCACTTGAGTTTTAGAGCGAACGTCACACAGATTGTTTGCTCAAGCGAACATCACATAGGTTGTTCGCTCGAGCCTTCGCTTGAGTGTGACTCGAGTGAACATCACACAGACTGTTCACTCGAGTCTAGCTCAAGCGAACATAACACAGATTGTTCGCTTAATTGTCGCTCGAGCGGACATTCAATTTTTTTTTTTGTGTTTTATTTATTTTTAAAACCACAAACACGACACATATGTTTTTTCTTTTTAATGTATTTCTGATATGTAGATAATTTTTCATAACATGTTAAATGATGGTTAATTGTTTCAGATTATTTGCATAGCAAATTATGGATAGCACACCATCTCGTCGCAATTCTCCACAGGAGGATGGCGCACAACCATTGGCGTCACCGACTAGTACTTTGGGCCATAAATCCCATATAGAGCAGCTACCTCTTGTGCAAGTAGTTTAGTCCTAATAAATCTAGAAGATGTTGATATGCTTTATGAAAATGAGGAGTTGATGAATGTTAAGGTCAATCAACTAGCATGACCTAGTAAAAAAGGTCATGGATATGAGAACATTTCACCAAAGTTTTCGGTGATTGTGAAAACCCGTAGGCTCGATGCGGTTGCCAACGGTATAAGATACACAAAGGCCTGGTGGCAATTGATCAAATGAAGTGAGTTACGAGACTTCTATGGCTACTAATAGCCCGCAGATTAAGAGCCATCAATCCCTCAATATAGTGAGAAGATGTTGAGGGATGTTCTGGCGAAGATTATCATCACTGATGAGATGCCTTTTACCACTGTTGACAAGGCAAGTTTCCACAAATTTGTGCACACTTTAGAACCACAATTTGTCATGCATTACGGTATACTGTGATGCACAATTGTTTGAAAATGCATGCCAAAGAAAAGGTAGCGATGAAGGAAATTTTTTTGCCACTGGCCAGAAAGTGTCATTTACAACTGATATTTGGACTTCCATACAAAATGTGGGCTACATATATATCACAACCCACTTTATTAACAGTGAGTGGATGTTGTAGAAGTGGATTATCGACTTTAAAAAAATTTTTGATCACAAGGATTCATCCATTGGCAATGAGATGAATGACTGTATAAAGGATTGAGGAATTAGAAAAGTGCTTTGTATCATGGTTGACAATGCCAGTGCGAATGATACTGCCATTGATTGATTTAGGCAAAATACGATAGTAAAGGAGGATATCATTCGTGAGAACTAGTTTATTTATGTTCGATGGTGTGCTCATATCATCAACATCATAGTTTCTGAGGGGTTCAAGGAGATTGATGATTCAATTACTAAAGTCTGAAACCTTGTGAGATATGTGAAGGCTTGCCCCCAACAGCTCCGCTAGTTTAAGGTAATAGCTGAACATCTTGAGATCTCATCTGTCAGTATGTTGCAACTTGATGTTCCGACTCAATGGAATTCAACATACATGATATTGGATGTAGCGCAAAAGTACCAACAGTGTTTGAGCAGATGGAGGTCAAGGATGGGGGCATGATGTATGCTTTACTAGAGTTAGTTACGGGGAGAAGGGGCTCGATGCGCTGGACACAATTGATTGGGCCAATGTCAAGTATTTTGTTCAATTTTTGAAGTTATTTCGTGACATAACTATGCGGATATCTGTGACAAAATATACTACTGCAAACGTATACTTCGAGGAGCTATCGAAACTTTACGACCACTTGTAGCAGAATTGTGCTAACAATGTGAGTTTGTTGAATGCAATGGCTATGAAGATGAAATACAAATATAATAAATATTAGAAGGATGTGGAGAAGATAAATAGATTATTATTTATAGATGTGATCCTTGACCCCTTGATATAAGTTGACGATTATAGAATTTTAGATTAAGACGTCCTCAGTGATAAGAACGCTGATCAATTTATTAGATCACTTAAATGTGATATTAATGATTTATATAGCCATTACACCATCAATGGTCAGTCTTCAATTGAAGGTGATAGCTCCTCACGCTCAACCAGCTCAACATCTTTCTTAGATGACACAAATGCACAAAATTCAAATTTATTACGGCTACGACGGTATCATCAAAATCGTGTATCGAGGAATATTATACAATGTAAGTCTGAGCTTGAGCCTTTTTTTATGGAAGATGTCAAGGCACCTAGTGAAACATTACAGATACTAACTTGGTAGAAGATGAGTTCTGGCGAGTTTTCAATCCTTTCTGGAATAGTCAGGGATGTACTATCCATTCATATTACTACTATTGCCTTTGACTTGGCGTTTAGCACCAGAGGTAATGTCTTGGATGCTTATTAGAGTTCATTGTCTCCGACCATCGTCAAGACCCTCGTTTGCACACAGAACTTGTTAAGTTCAACGCCTATTGGAGTGGATATCGTTGATGTCGAGAGCTATAGACTTGAATCAAGTAACTTTATGACTTTAAATGATTATTTACATAATTTTAATGTTTTCATTATTTAATTTATAATTTATATGATTTTGTAATCCTAGTTGTAAACCCAAACTAATTGTGGATGACTACGATGGACGCACCGTGGGATCGCCCCTTCATTAGTGAGAAACTCAATACCATGATTATCATCATGCAAAACTCGTCATAGTTAGAGGTGAAGGTGAGTTCATAATATGTCCTTTTTTATTTTATTTTTTTGAAGAGCCGGTAGCCACTTGTCTCGTGGACCCATCCCTAATTTATTGATATGCCCTCACTTATGACGAAGGAATATCGTGGTTACAAACCAAGCATTTGGGAGATAACAAATAAGGAAAATAAAAATCTTCCAAATACAAAACCATAAAAATAAAACCAGAAAATAAAGAAATGAAAAATCTAAACAAGCCTATTGACGAGAGCAAGTCTAAACAGGCCTAGATAACAATAACATAAAAACTCTAAACAAGCCTAAATAACTACTAAACCTGCAAAACCAAGAAAGAAACAAGCTAAACAAGCCTATAAAGAGAGTTGAAAGGTCGATCTATTGTCGAAAAGAAAGGAGACCCAACTTATAAATACGAATGATACCTTTTAGAAAATGTGGTAAAAGATGTTGATCTTCATAAATCACGTTCATAGTGTGTCCTATTTTATGTGCATGATATATCACTTGGTTAATGGTTTAGAAGTCTATAGTTAAATGACTAAAGAAAATATAGTACATCTGATAAATAAAACTTCATGTAGGAAAATTGAAAATTACTATCAAGTAATCGACACAAATGCATGGACTGTCAGGATTGATGCAAAAGAAATTATTTATATTTGGGTGTTGTAAGTTTACATTTATTGTGAATTTGTAGGTTTAAATTTAAATTTATCATTTGCACACATTAAATCACCTATTTTTGTATTGTTCATAATTTAGTCATTATGTTTAAATTTTAGCTTTTTAACCTTTTTTTTTCCAGTAGTTTAGATTTTTTTAATTAGTTTTTTACATTATTTTATTTTTTTATAATATTTTATAATACTTTTTTACATTAAATCAACTTCGTTCGAAGCTCCGAGCTTCAACTCCAAGCTCTAACCTTCGATCAAAGTTAGAGTCAGAGCACATTTTTTTACCTCTAACCCCAATTGGAGTCGAAGGTCGGAAGTGGGCAATCCGACTCCTTTAAAGTCGAAGTCCACCCCTAATGGACGGGTAGAGGAGTCCACGTGCCATTCATACGATCTGTTGCCACGAGTTTCATTTAGGGAGTAAAGGTCCTCATGATGATCGGGGTGGAACGCTTTCGTATTGGCCTCACTTGATAGACGGGTTGATAGATTCCCCAGATCTATCATGTGTTGCATCTTTGAGTTAGTTGACTGGGGAACATGTCCCTAGTTGATAAAGTATTTCTTAATTTGTTTTTGATGACTTGAAACAGGCGAGTTAGTTTGCACGTTTGTCATATGTGAGTGGGTCCTTGAGTTGAATGGTAAAGTGATTCCTTGGGAGTTTATATGATAAGATATGATGAATTTTATGAGCTTGAGAGTAGGGTGGTTCCTTGCCTCAATGATAAATATGTATACTTGAGATTTGCACAGAGGATAATTCCTCGAAGGGTGATTCCTCGTTATGTTTATATACTTGTGTTTTATTCCGACGGTGGTTTCTCGCCAGAACTACGAATGCATGTGTTTATTCCTAGAGGGTGATTCTTCACTGTACATAAATATGTGTTCATAGATCTTTTACATGAAACTATGCAATATATCTTCACATGAATTATCTCTCATTAGTAGTTTTGTTTATTGAAACCATAGACTTTGATGCAAAGGCAACACCATGAGAGGTTCCAGAGCGACAGTATGTCTCCATTAATAGTCGTTTTTATCTTTTGAGATGTACTACTTAGTCAAGTGAAAAAACCATGTTTGGTCTGTTGTACTTGGACGAAAGAAATGAACAAATGGTAATGTGTAATGTTATTTGGGAGATGACAATGAAATGAATATTTGTGCTTTAATTGATGACATGATTTCCAGTTTAGACCTATGGTACAAATGGTATTCAGTCTCTGACTAAACCTTTGATTATTCTATTGTGATATGCTTACACATGTCTATTTGCTTGCACGTGTACTTCTTTGATAAAATTGAACGCATATTCTCAATCTAAAATATAGGGTGTTGTTGATTGGCTGGCACCACGAATCCTCGTCCAGTCCTTTACTGAGGAACGATGCACCACAACTTTGGTTTTACCCTTATTGATATTTGAACTTCTAGTGTAATGGGTTTTTATATATTCTTTGGCCTTCTACAATATTTGGCTTCGACTGGAACTCAAAACCCAATGGTGTGATAAGATTATTTTCCAACTGCTGTTCTTGAAGCCTAATGGGCCTAATGGCAAAGACTAAAGTTTCCATATTCATATCTTCAGTCTTATTTTTGAAAGATAGGCCAAAATCTTTTTATGAATGATGCAACTTGTCTATTTTACAAGTAAGTAGAAGATGCTCAGTAATACCCATTTTCCATTGGTCCAATTCATGATAAAGGATAGCTCACTCATGAGCTTACTCTATCATGAATTTGGAATCATCCATTTTAAAGTCAAGAAATTGGCTAGCGGTGTACTTATCCATTCCGACATAATGTACACCATATTTTTTTTATCAAGAGCATTCCAAATCTCTTTGAGAGATTAATTGTATAGATAAACATAAGGAGTGTATCACTTAAATGATTGAAACCCCTACATCTGCACAAACTATCTTTCTCTGTGTAGGTTTGCAAATCAACAGTACGTTTGGGTTCATGTAAATAATTAGACTGGTGATCATTTTCAATAACAAAATATCATCTAAGCATGGTAAGAAAGATTTTCATCTTTTCTTGCCAACGGTTAAAATTAATTCTTCCAAATTTTTCAGGTGCAATAGGTTCGTTAGAAGTCATGATGACAACCAATCGGTTAACAACCTCGGTTAATTTTTTTCAAGATTCAACAACGTCAGTTTCTAATAATCTCCATTTCAATTAAAAAAAAAAAAAAGATTCTCGAACCTAATATAAAATAGCTAAAGTCAAAAGAAAGAAAGAAATGAAATAAAAGAGAAAGTGTTTCTATAATTTTTTAGAGAATTTGAAGTGTTTAAATTCGTAGGTGAGGTTCCCTATTTATTGTCAGAATTAAATTCATGGGTGATGTTCCTTATTTATAGTTATTATTTATAGTAAAAAATGGCATTTGTGAAAAGTTAAAATTTTTAGTTCGAAGTGGACACATTTAAAAGGTTTAAAATTCACTAAAGGGTGCAACCCCTCGTTTAGTGGCTAAGCAGATGAGGCTCCTATCCCTAAAAGGCATAGATTCGTTCAAGTCAATATATTTTCATTTAAAATGTTGATTACCAAATCGACACATTGAATAATTATAATGATTCACAATATTTTTTATTTTATAGTCAAAACCTTTCAAACTTCTTTATGGATTACTGTAAACCGAAAAACAGGAAACGTTAGATACAATAGTTTAATATGGTATGGTATCTAATATTACTAAGCCATGCAAGAGGCAGGCTATTGATATTAATTATATCTAGTTTCGAACATTTAGCTATATATATTTAAAAAATAATATTGACATAATTACTTCATAATTTTGATGCAACTCTTCAATAAGTTTTTTTTTTTTTAATTTTATTTTTAAAATATATTTAAATCTTGTTTGATTTTGATGGATTTTAATTTAATAAAAAATTATTCAAATCTTGTAAAAATGATAAGATAATTATATTCATGCCATTTCTCCGTAATTTTAGATTAATTGGAATTCATCAAGTGCCTGCCACAAGTTTTTCCTGACCCCACAGCCGTCAGATGTACGAAATGTAATCGAATCGGTTCGGTGAGGCATGGGCATCCGATACTTATGGGGTTCCCAAATCTATATAAGCATGACCCCATCAAACACCAACCACCATCCATCGCCATCCGGATTCAGAAACTAGTGTCTCAGTGGCAACATTGGGAATTGGATTCCACGCGCCACCACCAAGAGGCACAAGGCGACATCAGGTAGAGTTGTTGGGAAATCTGGGCCCCACGTTAGATTGATTTTGGAAATCTGAATTTGGAAGCATTCAATCAATTCAGCGCGTGGGGCCTACTCCAATTCAATAAAAGACGTTGCTGAATTTCTACTGAAATTTTCTACCGATAAGTTAAAATCTTTTTTTTTTTTATTGTTTCTTTCACCATTTTTTAAACTATTTAAATAATTTTTTTAAAAAAAATCACATATTTATTTAAAAATATTTATTTAATCATTAAATAATAAAAAAATTCAGTGAAGTGTTTGGGTAAAACATTTACGTGGACAAAGCATTTACCTTCTATAAATATAATGTACACGCATGATGACATGATGTCAATGCGTGGGTGATGGTATCACTTGCGATGTTGGAATGAACATCCAATCAAATCATGTGCATACCGTATAATATTACGTAAAAGTTTTAAATAAAAAAAAAATTTATTTATCATTTTCATATTATATATTATATATAATTTTTTTAATTTTAATTTTTTTATTAAAATTCTGACATATAAATGATAAGCAAAAAAAGTAAATTAATTTAAAAAAAAAAAAAAGTAGGAAGCTTTTTGAAAAAATGTGCTTTTGTGTGAGGAGCCAGGCACTGGCCATCCGATTCCTTCCTCCTCCCCTCAAGATCGGCGTTCCCTTTCTCAAATGATCATCAACCTCTAACCATGGAGAACTCAAGATGTATGCATAGGTTTTACCCAATTTCCACTTCCTCAAGTTGATTTTTGATACGGTCAGGCTTGGCTCTATCAATGGCAATTCCAACCCTTTGTAATGAACTCCATCTGCTTCTCTTTCTCCTTATGTACCTCTCTCCTCTTGGGTGAGAAACCCGACCTTGATTTTTCCATTTGGAAGTGAAAGTCGGGCTTGATGTTCGTCCAAATCGGCGGGGGGGTCAAGACTTTTTGGATCACAAGCTTGATGTTGCAACCATGCAGCTCCATCACGATTTTGTTCATCAATTGTGCCGGCATGTCGGGTACTGGTGGATCCAGCATCCATTGATTGTAGTTCATCTTCTGCCTCTTCCTCTTGGTTTCCTAAACTCTTCTTCTCCTTCTGCATGTAGGTAGTTATTAATGTTTACATCTGAGATATTATTACATTCAAACGGCCTCTAGGGCTTGCTTTTTTGAAATCAAGAGAGACGATAATAAGGGAGAAAAAAATTCTATATTTTTCCTTTCTTCTTCCTCTGTTTTGCTTTTTTTCAATAAAATAAATGCTGACGTGGCATATTCCCATGTCAGAGGGTGCGCGACAAGCACAATTTTTACATGTATATAGCATAATTGTAATTAAAACTCGGCTTAACATAACTCAAACTCAATACAAAGTCGACATGAAATTAACAGATTCGCATTGAGGGGCTAATCCATTTAATTAAACAACTCAAATTGGAGCTGATTCAATTACATTTTTAATGACAATATGAATTTTCAGTCTTAATAGGCAATAAATAAATAGTATAAATATTTATAAGAAGTTTTAATCAAAATAAGTTGTTTGTATGTATTAAAAATAATAATAATAAGTTGTTTGTATATCAATATATTAACTTTCATAAAGTTATTATGGTATGAACCATTTTTTATTTTAGAAGGTTTACAATAAATTCAGAAATTCTTACCTGACTTTGACTTTATACAAGAATAAAAAAAGGTTTTGCAAGAATAAACCAAGAATACTTTATTGGCCTGCCCAATTCGAACATTTTATATTCAGAAATGAGAATTTCAGTAAATTAGAGGAACATTACATAAAAATCAAATCAATGTAACTTGGAAAGAAAAGAACACATGTCAATACTATTTGTTCAAGACAATTTTTTTTATTTTTTTATTTTTTATTTATATGGAAAATAGACTTGATTCATTCATAAAAGTGAAATTACAATTGTGACTTGATACATAGAGAGAAAATCTCATATTACAAGGCAACTACTCAAGGTTGGGACTCTAACAGTACACAAATTTTTTTGTAACTGGTATGGTTTTAACTTCTATAACTCTCTACAGCCAAACCGTCTGAGAGACCATACTCTGCTTAAAGTAGAGATTTCAAACCCCACCTCCAGAGGAGGAGAGGACTTTCTCTTTATGGACAAAATGTCCAAGAGACTATTTCTTTTTTTATTTTTACCTAAACAAAAGGAAATAACAATAAACATAAATATAGGTGTGAAAATGACGAATTACAACTGTAGTTGCGCGTGAGGGACACACGCTACCCTAGGAGTATGGCGGCCAGTCGAGTTTAAAGAAACCAAGGTCCCTGGTCCCATAAACGATGCGTGTGACGGCTGTAGAAGCTTCCTGGTGCGGTGGCGCGTGGATCTCACGTGTTACTATGACCCACACATGTGACTCACGTGCCATTCCGTTCGACGAAAGTCTTCGACCTTCCGAAAGATCGGCAGCCTAGGAACATGCAGAGAGGCGTGTGGTGGACGTTGGGCTTCGAAAAACAACAGATCGGCGATTCGCCATACTTTGGACGAAAAAACAAACAAAAAAATTAGAAAATAAATGGTTACACAGTCTCTGGTCTGACCAGATGAGAGGCGGGAGGGAGGAGCCGAAGCTCCACCCCCTCAAGTTGGGTTTTTGCTGGGCAAGTCTTTAGAGAGAAAAGGGGGAGAGAGCTTTCGGCTAGGGTTTTCTCTTACGATCTATATTTAAGACAAATAATTTGTATAAATCTCAAATAAACAAATTCCACATAAGTCTTTGTAAAATGATGGATCTATTTTTAGAAAGAGTTTTACTACTCATCATTCTCACACACCATACTTATTTTTATTTTTATTTTTAATTTTTTTAGTTTTATTATTTCTAAACTAATTGAATTATTCTACTCATCATCCATACATCACATATTTGATAATAAGAAAAATAAAAATTAAAAAATTATGTGTAGTGTGTGGTATGAGAATCATGATGAGTAGATCAATTTTTCCTTCTAGCTTATAACTTGTGTGTTAAAAAAATAAATAAATTGTATTCAACGAACAAATGAAATGATAAGTATATACATATATATATATATATATTACTCCAAAGAAATTAAAAAAAATGAACTGGGTTTGCATTTTATATTGATTGAGAAATTAATAGGAAATATTTAAATTATGATTTTATGAGTAGAAATAATATCATAAAATTGTCACTATTATCAGCTTGTTCTGTGTGCAAACGAAATCCCTCTCTCTCTCTCTCTCTCTCATGCACAAGCGCCAAAACATCTGGGCTTTGCAATGATTATTTCTTAACCTATTCAGCATTCCTATACAGAGTTTTTTCACAAAGGAGCTCCAAAAGGTTTAAGATATTCTTCTTGTTGCTACCCAATTAGATTATTAGCCATTTTATTTGGAGAAGTGAAGCTGTGATAATGGAAGTTGGTTCAAAGCAAATATTTCTGATGAAGTTTTTCATGATCATTGCATTGATGGCACTCATAGCTTTCGTCGGAACTACACAGGGACAAGATCCTTGTCATTGTGACCCGTACTATTGTGATGCTCATGGTTGCCGTCCTCCCCATTTTGGAACTCGAAATTTGAAGAGAGATTTTGTTGATCTTTCACAATCATGTGTGTTCGGTGTTGTCCCACTACTATGGAATAAGATATCATGAGATGCATGATGGAAATGTTTTCATGTTTCTTTGATAATTAGTGGAGGCTATTCTCATGTTGTTTTAGTTATATATTTCTCAAATCTTCTTGCTAATGATTAATATTTAAATATGTAAAGGACGTGTTCCACCACTAGTCGTGATTGTTAACCTGCATATCGTTAAGTGAGGGGCATTGTGTATCTGAGGCCTCTCTGATGCTTGAATCAATGATAAGTGAGATATAATAATTCAAGAATACTGAATCAGATGATTCGAAAGTTATATGTCGACCCTATATATAGGCATGTAAAATATTGGATGGGTACCATAAACTTATTAACTTTGCACAATGCCTAACCATAGAAGGCTTATCCCTGATATATCGGAGTTATCTAATCACCACATTATCCATATTCATAATGTGAGGTTTATCCCTCCCTAATAACCAGGGTGGTTAGGGTATTTGTTAAGCTACACGACTCCTTTAAATAACTATTATTTATGGATGATGGGCCTTGGGTACCCTTAGTTTGGGTCAAACCAATATTAACTCCTCCAATATATATCGTTCTTCTTTCCCTACTTTAACATATATTAATATATATATATATATATACACGCGCGGGAAAAAAAATGAGAACAGTACTATTCTTGTGTTAAAAAAGAACATTAAGGTGTTAGTTTTAATATATATGTTCATTGACAGGCTACGGGAAGAACTTCCTGATCTCAACAAGTGCGATTCTTTAGCAAACGATTATCCGTCATTGTTCATAATAGATCAGAACGAGAAGTTGAAAAGGGGTCCAAATTGAATTTTGTTAAATAAATATTTTGAGATTTTCCGTCTAACTTTTTGAGTTTTAACATCCTATTAATTACCAACTTAATGATTATTCTAACTAATAGGTTGAGACAACTAAACTCAATTTTGAATGAAACAGTAAAATGGTTAGAATTAATACTCTCTCCATTTTAGAACGGATGAGGTATAGCAAATAAATAACTAAACCAGAACACATTTTCATTGTTGTCAATTATATTTTAGTTTGCATATTTACTTTTAGAACTTTTATTATTTCATAGTTTGAACAGAGATTTTTTGTTTTTTTTTTTCGTGAGATGCTGGGGATAGTGTGCGTAAAGCGTAAGGGAGAAATTACAATATTTGTAAATATACCTAAATATATGTCATGTATGAGACTTGCTATAGACACAGATATTACATAAAAGTAAATTTACAAACTGACGTGATTTAACGTGATTCGTTATATCTGTTTTACACTAAAAGTAACTTTATAATCTGGCGTACTGCATCAAGCTAGCCACATCAGTTTGCAAATTTATTTTTGTGTAATTCTTTTGTGTAGGGCTGTAATCGAGCCGAGCCGAGCTGGTCTTCGACTTGCTGAGCTTGGCTCAACTCAAAATACTTAAACTCAAGCTCGAACTCGAACTCGAGATTTTTTTTAATCTTTATTCGAGCTCGACTCGATAAGCTAAACTCTCAACTCGAGTTTGAACTTGAACCCGTCCCATAAATGAGTTTGAGTCGAGTCGAGTTGAGCTGAGCTCGAGCTCAAATTGTTTATTTTTTAAATTTTTGAATAAGATTTAATAATTAATAAATTAAACAAATAAAAAATTTAATATTGAATTTATACAACTAATAAGTAGAACATCTATTGAATTATAAAAATTTTTAAAAACTTATAAATAATTAATATCTAACTAGTTGATATTTATCCAAAATGACAATATATTATATGTCTACATATATTATTAATATATACACTTAATATGATAGCATATGTCTATTTCATAAATAGTTCACACATACTAATATATGAGATTATTAAATTTTATCGATTAATTATTATGCAAAATATAAAATATACTTATGAAGTATATTCACTATATAGACATAAGTAATTAGATTACATATTATATATTTAATTATAAAAGTAGTATGCTTATATTATTAGCTAATATATATATATGTATATTTACATAAGTGTATGTATATATTTATCAATGTATGAATGATTTTAATCAAGTCGAGTTAATAAGTCGACTCGAACATAAACGAATAGGCCTTAACGAGCCTTAGTCTAGTCAAGTCGAATTTTGTCGGATATCTATTTTAACAAACTGGTTTTTTTTTTTCAATAGTCGAATTCAATTCAAGTTTAATCGAACGAGTACCGAGCGAGCTATCGAATAGATTGGTTCATGTACAGTCCTACCTTTGTGGTTAAAGTATATATCATCATGTATATATACAAAAAAAAAAATTATATAAAGATCTACTAGGGCCAAAGAAATAAAGAACTTTTTAAATATGTTTTGGTAAGAAAAAGAGAGGAAATTGTAATAGTAATAGAATGAACGGTGGAATTTAAAATAAAAATAAAAATAATAGAAACAAAATAAAAATTACAATTTATATGGAAAAATCTGAATGCAGCCGATTTGGGGACACCCGTTAAATGAAACGGTTCGTTTTGCCTTATTTCAAATGTGAGTGAGTTTTGGCCCTTTGGGCAGGAATGAGATAAAAATGAAATGGGATCATCTACACGGGATCTGATAGAAATTGGTGCAACTAAAATGAAATGGTTCGTTTTGGGGGTGGTGAGATGAAACGGTACGTTTCATACGACTGAGCCTTCCTTTTGTTCTCTTCTGTTCTCTTCTCTTCTCAGCGTTCCTTCTCTCTCTCTCTCCTTGTGATTTTCAATAAATTTGATTTTGTGAGATAACGTTTATTTCTATTGCTTTTATTCTTTCAGTATAACGAAGTCTTGGGGAGAGGAACATTTAAGACTGTGTATGGTTCTTAGAACCTATCTTAATCAATTCTTTTCTTTGTGGTTGTAGTAGTTAGTTTCTAAAGTCGGTGGTTTTCCAAACTAGAAAATTTTTTTTTTTTTAAACAAAAATTGTCTTCTGGTTCCCTTGTTATTTCTAGATACAAGGCATTTCATGAACTTGATGGAATAGAAGTTGCTTGGAACCAGGTGAACATTGATGATGAATTGCAGTCACCAGAACAGCTGGAAATATTATATTCAGAGGTTCATCTGCTGAAATCTTTGAAACACGAAAATATCATCAAGTTCTATAATTCTTGGGTTGAGTTCACTTCTGGGAGTTTGAGACAATGAGTTTTTTTTGTACTGTTAGCCATATTTTCTTTCACGAATTTTTTGGGTTCAATGATAATTTATAGCTAGCATAGATGCTTTCATTGTGTTCTAGATATCGAAAGAAGCATAAGAATGTTGATATGAAGGCCATCAAGAATTGGGCTAGGCAGGTTCTTCAAGGTTTATCAAGCTATTTGCATGGCCACAATCCTCCAATTATCCACATAGACTAGAAATGTGACAACATATTTATTAATGGTAACATTGGAAAAGTTCAAATTGGAGATCTTGGATTGGCAATTGTCTTGTAGCAACCTACTGCCCGAAGTGCTATTGGTATGGACAGGACATCCCTTTCTCTGAAAGTTCAAAGTGTTATGACTTTGGCCTAACTATGTAAATTGCGGTTTGTTATTTTTTTTCCTTTTTTGCACAGGAACTCCCGAATTTATGGCTCCCGAGCTTTATGAAGAGGAATACAATGATCTTGGGAACATATATTCTTTTGGCATGTGCATGCTAGAAATGGTTACCTGTGAATATCCATATGGTGAATGCAAAAATCCTGCTCAAATATACAAGAAGGTCACCTCCGTGACTGTAAGTTGGCAACTACCTGCAGTATTTGTGTTTGTGTTGGAATCTGTTTGTTTTAGTGCTCCAAAAAGCACCCTGTTGGAGGAGGGAGAGACGATTGCTGAGGGAGATCGTGAATTCTGGGTTACAAGACAAGCTACATTGTGGCATATTTGCCCTGCTGCTTGTGCACTTACTGATTTCTTATGCAGTTACAGTTTCTACATTTGTATTGAAATTTGAAGCTAAAGCCTCGAATGCCTGCTGTGCAATTCATTTCACTGAACCAAAGTTTCCCATTAATTTGTTTTTGGAGTAACATGTAGAAACTCAATAAGTTCGATGAAAAAGAAAGTTCCCCATTGTGCAGATAAGAGTACACACCCCAAATGAAGTGGTGAATGAACTGCAAGCTGAAAATGTCAATTTCCAAGGAACTGCAAATCAAAGTCCTGTACAACATGCAAATATTATTAAAAATAATCACATTCCAGGCTTCCACACAAACTGTTTCATTCAAAATGTTTCAATGAAGCATAGCAGTTTGTCAAGCACGCCACTACCAATAAAAGAGGGACATTTGGGACAGATTATTTTCGATGAGAATGATTATTTAGGACAAAAACGAACTCACTTTAACAGGAAATAATTATTTTCGCAAGAAATAACTGACAATAAATAATCAGTTTTCTTAAAACTAGCTTATGGAGACATTAAACAGGGAATTAAAAGATGAAAGATAGGAGTAGCTTCTTCAATGTTGCCTCTGCAAATCCAACTCTAAATTTGCCATAATCAAAGACTTCCCACGGTAGCGACCCACGAAGACATCCCCCAAGATCCTGCATTGCAAAGGTGCCCTTTTCAGTGAGAATCGTCAAACCAGAAGCATCCCCACGAGCAAATCCTTTATTATGGTAACTTAAACAAATATATAAAAAAATAAAATAAAATAAAAAAGAAAAGAAAAGGAAATTTAAATACACTTTACCATGAAAATGCATATCGTCCAATGTTTTCAACATCCTATTTAAGCCGTAAAGAACATTTAGAACTTTTGAGGATGGACCCAGAAAAGGAAGATAAAATTCATGTCATTTTACACCATTCAACATGAAAAAGTATTACCCAATGTACTAACCACCAAACAACCTAATTTTATCACTAAATGACTTTTGAGGCTATTAAGCACTTTTAACATCCCCTAACATAACCCCGAACAGGCCTTTACAGTGTTATTGTATGGCAAGTGACAGCAGCGAAGACATCAAGTGCCTGGCGGTGGCAAGCGGAGGAGTAAATTAACGGCGAGCAGTGGCTATGAATTATTATCGATTTCCTTTTTCTCAAAGTCCCGGTAGGCCTATTTATTTTTCCCAAAGTGTTATTTAAGATTAACCTTAGCATTAAAGATATTTTGAGTTATCAAAGTTTTGAGAAGGCTTTATATATAAATATATATATATATATTTTTTATCACTTGGCAGCAACTGAAAGGTCAAGTCTTTTTTTCTTTTTCTTTTTTCCAAACGATTACTTTTCTAATACTTAATATTATTAATTTATTTATGTGAGCTTTTAGGAGATAAGTTTCACATAAATATCTAATATTATATATATCCGAATTATGTTACATAATGAAACATATAAAAATAAAGTGCTACGTCTAAAAATAAATTTTTTATTTTTATATTAATATGGTTAATTTGAGACGTTATAACTATTTTATAAGAGTCTTGATAGGTACAAGCAATTTGGCACACCAACGCTGATATAGTTTTTTTTTATTAAAAAGAAAAATAAAAGGAAAAATTTTTGAAAGAAAAAGAAGGTTCTATGTCTCACAAAAATCATTTTCGTCTATAATTCGTACCATTTTATTAAATGGATGTCTTATATGTCAGCATTGATACGCAATTTGATGCACGAACTAGCTTACCAAAAGACTTTTCCATTTTATAATACAATAATTTATAATTTCACATCAGTTTATAACTTTATTTTTATATATTAAAAAAAAAGTTTTATAAATCATACATTTCATTTATGAAAATAGAAACATATATTAGAGGTAATTACACTTTTGCAATTTCTATAAAAACAAATAAACTATTACATACACTTACATTTTTAATTATAATATTTATTTTTTAAAATTTTAAGTTTTAAATTTTATAATTTTTTAATATATCAACCATTGATATGTCAAAAATAAATTTTTATAAAAAGAAATTTAACTCAGATCCTTTCTCTCTCTAGATAAACTCAGACCCTCTCTCAGAAGAACTCTTCTCAAATCCAGCTAGAGGGGGTGGGAGCTTCGGCTCCTTACCCCTCCCTCCTCCCTCCCTCCTCCTCTTTGTAGTTGTTGAATTTTGTGTTTTTGTGTTTTTCAGACCATTTAAGGGAGAACCGGAGATCTAGGACTTCTCGGCGAGCATAGGCCAGCTATCAGGATCTCATAAAAAACCGTCCTAGGACAAGGTTCTAGGCATGCATGGACGACAAAGATCGGGTCACTTCCTTGGTTAAGGCTAGCCAATGGCCAAGACATGATATGGGCCACATTGGTTATCCAAGACCATATTATTTTATTATCTTTATTTATTTTATTTAATTATATTTCAAGGGACCTATTGGGGATTTCCACTTTGTAATCTTTATAAATAGGATCATTAGCACCTTAGTTTACATCTTTTGGCAAATTCCCTAAGTGGAAAGATTATTGTTCTTGAGATCATTTTGGTGCTTAGTACTTGGGCTACTTAAGTGAAATTCGTAAATCCCTAATAGAAGATCATCACCTTGAAATTCCTGAATAGATGTGATTCAATCTATCTTGTTTCTTTGCAACTTTATGAAATTCGTGAATCAAAATTGTTTTGGTTATCTTTATCTTCATTCAAGTTTTTGAGTGTTCCTAATTTTCCATTTCCTATCATTTGATCTTATTATTTTATGTAGATTGTTCTTGCATTGTTCTTATGAGTTCATTGTGTTTTTCAGCCATAACATTTTCCATTCACCATTTGATCCATCCCACATACACATTTCGGCTAGCCCTTGTGTTTGCCCTATCTTCCATAAATAAACACTTCCATAACTAGTCCCCCATCAATCCATATTGACCTAGCCGAAACCCTAAGCCTATATCCTGCCAATTCCCTAATTTTCATATTGGTCACTTATCTAAATTAGCATTCTTCCACATTCCATAAGCCCTAGCCTAAATCTATATTGCCTCCATCTTTCCATACACATATCTTGCCTTAGTTGGAAACCTTAACCTTCCATAAGGATCTCCTAAATTTTAAAAATCCTAACCCTAGTCACCCTTCCATCCAACTAAACCTTAGAGTCCCACAAGGTAATTCCTATTACTTAGGAATTCTTGACTCATCTCTAAATCCAATTCCTTGATTTTAGGAAATTTTATTCCATCTCTTATCCCTTAAATCTCTCAATCCCTAATATCACCCAAGTCAACCCAAGACTTTCTTCACTTACAAAAACCGAAACCCAATCTTCCCTCAATCATATCCACCTTTCCAAATCCTACCAATCCCTAAATCATGTCCTTCAAGTTAAGAACTTATCTTCCACCTTCCAATCCATCCAAATTCGAAACATATCCTTTGCCTTAGTCAAACTTCCAATTCTCAACAACTCTCATGCATCTTGTCATTTAGGATCAAACCCTAGCCGCCTTACCCATCTCCAAATCATAACTTCCTTATCCTATCTTCACTCTTCAATCCCTTAATTCTAGAAACTTCCATATAATCACTCCATCCCTAAGATCACTCCATCACTCAAATCAATCAAAAACTTTCAGCCTCTTGCTATATCCAAAACCTATCTTCTATATCCAATCCCTCAAATCACTCAAATCCCATCTTCCATATCCATTCCCTATAATCACTATAATCAACTAAAGACTTCAACCCTCTTATCAAAATCGAACCACCTTTCCATATTTGATCCTACACTTTATGGATCATAATAACCACTCACATATTCGGCCAACCCTAGCCACCAAACTCTAATCACAGTCATCCACATCTCTTCCAAACCCTAGCAACTCATCCTAGACTCCAACCTTAGCCCAATACTCCCAATCTCGAAATTCTCCTTAGCCACCATCCTAACCTTAGCCTATCTTCACCTTACTAACCTTAATCATCATCCAAGTTATCCCAACATCAAGGGTAACATTCAAGCCATTTTCACATTGCATCAAACACACCAAATCATCATTTAGATCATCCGAACTCATCATCATCATCATTTCCATCACTAAACACCAAATCTTCATTAACCTAGGAACCCATCATTACCACGGAAGTTGAAGGCCAAGCAAGTTGGCAAGGACACTTAATCACCATCATCACCCAAGGCAAGCTCGTAGACCTTAGTGTTTAGGGACAAGACCGGGATCCCTAACACAGCACGCGCCACGCCATGGCGTTGCCCAGCCGCCGATCCACAAGACTACCAAATGCGGCGTCAAACGGAGTGGCGAGTAGCCCGCACGCGTACGTCAAAGTTCCAGGAGTTGCTTGGCGCGTGACTTTCACACGCCACCCGGGAGCCCCCTGTTAACTCCACGTGCGGCGTTTCTGGAGTCTGCAAGCTCGAAACTTTCAAAATCGTCCGCCGGTTTCTCGTCCAGTTTAACACGTGGACTGCACGGGCCACAGCAGCCCCTTTTGTGCACTGCTTATGTAGTCAGCTGTTGTGTAGTGCACGTGCCACTGCAGTGTTTTTTGTTGTCTTTTCTTTTTGTAATTTCCTTTGTGTTATGTTGTTTTTAAGTTAATAAAATTTCAAAAAAGAAGTGTCCCCTCTACGTTGTCGGATGGTGGGGTTTGGGGAACCTTACCTTGCTTAGTTAGGGCATAGGGGATTGGAAACCTCTGTCATGTACAGAGGTGGTACTTCTCTAAGACTTAGGTCTTTAGAGATTTACTGTCTGGAGTATACCATATTAGACACGTATGTGTACTGGAAAGCTATTAACGAATGTAATTGGTTTATTTTCAAGTCATATTTGTAAGTCCTTTATTAATGAAGGTTGATGATCTATTTTAAATAAAAAATAAAAAGAAATTTAACTACATTTAACATTTTTTATATTAAAAGTTTTAGTGCCATATAATTGCCGCCACGTACGCACGGTGTATTCAAGGGACCTGTGCCATCTGTTACCCACACTGAATTATGTTGCGCGAGAGTTGCTAGCTGTATGTAGGAGTGTCAAATCGTATTAACGGGTCTTGTTCGTGTTATGTCCAAACATGTATATTATTCTATATAAGTCAACCCTAACCCGACCCGTTAGACTTACTGTTTCAAAATCTCAAACCCTAACACGACCCGTTAATATAACGGGTCGTGTCATGTCAACCTGTTTTGACCCGTTTATGTAAATCAGTTAAACAGATCCGAAATTAACCTATTGGACCTAGTTAAGTTTAGCATAATTTTATATAAATGTTAAAATCACAATATCTATAAAAAAAATATAAAACTAATTACAAGTCCAAAATTACAATCCAAACAATAAAAATATTGAAACTAAAATTCCAATAATTTTATTTTTAGGTATAAGGGTATAATTGTAATTTTAACTTTCTTAACGAGTCATAATAGATTATAACGGATTAATCTGTTATCAATCCGTTAAACAATCGTATCTTAACGGGTCAATCCGTTTTGATCTAAACTCGTTAAGGCTAAATCCTAACATATTTTTATCGTGTTGTGTTTGTCTTGAATTAACAGATCGTATCATATATTATCATTTCCAATGGACTTGACTTAACCGCCGGCCGGACTTTGGTCAGAAACCTGTAATTAATAGCCTACTGGTTTCTATATTAATAGCCTCTCTTCCAACTTACACTGAACTATTTTTAAAATTTAAAGAGACTAGCCGGACATAATATATATGGATATTGTAACTCGCCTGATTTGGATTCGATCAGTCTCATTTTATTTTATTATTATATTTTTTTTTAATTTTACATGAAAAAATAAAAAATAATTTAATTTTTTCAAATTATAAAATAATATTAATAGTAAAAAATAATATTCTAATAATATTTTATTCAACTTATAAAATGATTTATAGATGTGTATTTTTTATATATAATTTTATAACGTATGATTATTGTTTTTTATATAATCACTTGCTAAACGCACATATTATTTATACTTACACAAGCTACATACTTTATCAATCGCCTCACAAACATTAAATCCTAGTTCCACTCCTGTATGTGACTACTCTATGTGCCACCTAGTGTAAATTGTGCTTTTTTTTTTTTTACTTTTTATTTCAAATATTTTTTAAAAATTTTTAAAAAATTAAAAAATACACAAATACAAATACACTTCCTTAATCATTAAAAAAATTAAAAAAAATTAAATGCATAAGTGATTAAAATAAAAAGACATACTAGCATTATTCTTAAACATATGTGTGGCTCTACAACCACCGCACCGTTAGTGTAATATAGTATTTTTTTTCTTTTTTTTTAATATTTTTTTAACATTTTTAAATATTTTTTAAAAAAATAAAAACAATGACAACATTATTAAAAAAATACTTACTTAATTACTATAAAAAAATTTTAAATTAAAATTAATATAAAATGCAAAGTGAGCTCTGAGAGCGCGGCGAGAGTAGCTTTATTCTAAACATATATTAGTAGGAAAAAAACTACTATACCCCGTTCTATTTGACTGTTGAATGATTTTTTTTTTTTTTTCATTTTATGATAAAAGAAAAGGATTTAAAGTATATTAATGAATTTTTTTATTTTTTAAAAATATTTAAATATATTAAAAAAATATTTTAAAAAATTACAAAATAACTACCGGTAAAACTGAACGATTGAGTAGCACCGCTCTCTTAGAAGTAGTGGTGCCATATAATTGTCGCCCACGTATACATGGTGTATTCAAGGTACCTGTGCCATTTGTCACCCACACAGCATACTGTTGCGCGAGTGTTGCTAGCTGTAAGTTCAATGCACTTGACTGACCTCCGGCCCGACTTTCCTCAGAGACTTGCAATTAAGAAATAATCTTCCAAACCTCCTATTATTCACCACACTTTACACTTCACTTTTTTTTTAATTTTTTTTAATCAAATTTTTTTATATGAATAGTGAATAAAAAATTTGAAATATTTCAAAAAAAAAATTTCAAAAATTTTTTTTTTTAAATATTAAAAAATATAGAGTATGAAGTGTGAATGAATAGTAGGAAGTTGTGTAACAAATCCCTGCAATTAATAGCCTACCTGTTTCTATGTTGATTTGATTTTGCAGTACCATTTCAAGATAATATTTCTGTATATATGAATTTTTAAAAATAATATTAAATATTAACTAATTAGTACGAAATTCGCGTTATTCTGTAACTATATATAGCACTCTCAGCTTGTAGCTAATAATGTTAATAATAGACTTAATAAAATTATATTTTAATCAAAATTTAATTAGATTTTATAAAAATTTATTGTAATAGACTCAATAAAATTACAATATTTTTAATTTTGATCACTTTCACTAATCAAATCTATTGAGTCTAAGTTACTAGCCAAATATTATTTTAACATAAAAAATTTTCTCTCCCACATCTTATTTGTTTTGCGTGAGCTTATAATTGTAGAAAATTCTTCTTCATCTCAAAAGTATAAAGCGCTCAAATTTCAAACTCAACTTCAGAAGGCGGCCAATCTCTATTAATCATCATTTCAATGACGTGGCATCATGAAGTTCTTCAAGTTCTAGTTCTGCAATATTATTATTACTTAATGGTAATTTTTTTAATCTAATATCAATGTTAGAAAATTAATATATACTTTTTAATACTGAATAAATATTTAAATTACAATTAAAATTAAAATAAATAAAAATTTTCAAATCAATATTTTAATAAAATAGTAATAGATTTAGAGGGTATGTTATTTAGTGTTGTTGAAAAATAATTAGTTAAATTTATAAAAATGAATTTTTAAACTAAATTTTATTAAATCTACTACTAAAGCTCTAATCAACATCTATTCAAATATCTACTTATTATATAATGCAAATGACCCATCTACAGTAATTTGTCTATAATTTTTTTCTCATTTTGCCCCTGATTCTATTCTTAATTTACCGTTTTACCCCTCCTCCCCTCCCCCCGTCCGTTTCTTCACCTCCTACAGTGCGCCGCTGCACGTTGGCGTGGCCAACACCACCACTGCCATTCTCTTCCCCTCCGGTCGGCATCCCTCCCTATCGAATCTCAACCCCTGTGGTGCCGCCATTAACCGCTACCATGGAATGCAGGCCACGGCTCATCCGTTTCTTCGTTCCCTTCATTACGCCGCCACATGTCGGCTTGGCCAACACCACCGTTGCCATTCTCTTCGCCTTCATCCAGCGCCCATTCCCTTCCAATCTCAGCCCTTCTCCTACTGCCTTTAACCGCTGCAAGCGAATCAAGCCACTGTGCGAATCGGACATGAACAGTGTTTAGTCCAATAATATTTTTCCTATTTTGCCTCTGACTTTATAGAAACACTATCAATTTATCTCATTATTATAAAAATGTATTTTTAATGATATTGTGAATTTTTTTTAATGTTTAAGCGTCTAAAAAATTGAATAAAAAATTAAAAAAATAGGTTTTTTTGTCATTATCAAAAGGTATCTCGGAGGGTGTAGCATTGCTTTTAGGTTTTAGATGTGAAAAATAAGTAACGTTACAAATCAGTTTGGGCTTTACAATTGGATTATAGTATTTTTTTTTCCAAATTGATACCAACTCTTCATAAAAATTTAATAAAAAATCAAAATCTTGAAAATTAATTTTTAATGTTGTGCAACATTTTATTTCCTTTAATTTCGAATTATGTAAATATCAAATTGAATTGTTAAATTTTAATATAAATCTATTTTTTCCCTTTTATTAATGATTTTTGTTTAATGATTTATTAAGAAATAAACTTAAATTTTTTTTTCATTTCTGGATAAATTGAATAGTTTATTAATTAACTTGAAATTAATTACACTATTTTAGATAAATTTACAGTTTCTAATGTACTATAGTTTGTTTAATTTTTTTTAAATGTAAAGGATGAGACTTTATAAAATATATGATTAAATTATTTAATACTTACCACTATAGTTTTGAATTTTAAAATTAACACATTATATTTTTATTTTGGAAATGACAAATATCCAACATACTCATCCCACTATAGCTATTAAGAGTAATAATAGTAGGTTGCTTAGTATAATTACAAATTTTCATAAGGAAATAAATTATAACTTCTTAATAATTTAAAAATATAATATGTCATTATTACTATTTTATTTAGCCAAGGGTGAAAATGTTAAATAAATTAATGTTTTTTGTTGTTATTATTTCTTATAGTGCTTCTGTTTTAATAATATTAAAAAGGGTTATGAAAACTTTTTTAAAGTAAATTAAGATGATCTGGTTTACATTCTTAAACTAAAAACTAAATTGCTTTCAGAATAACGCAATAATTTAATATTATTTGTAGTGCAGAATAATATAGTCTAGAATTCATGTTTAATTTTTTCTTTTTCTGATAATTTATATAATGTTGAAATGTGTTTTTACATATTTATGAATAAATGTTTCATAATTACTAACAAATTATCTTCTCATAAAGAGATAAAATTAAAACAATTTTTTTTTTCAATAATCTTTCAGTATAATCCGTAATTTAAAAATGTTTTCTTCCATAACCAAATGAATTCACTCCATCTTTGTTTATATAGAAATCTAACAAAATTATCATTAGCATTAATTTTAATTTTCAAACTGTAATAAACATTATTTTTTCGCTTGCAGCCTTGTTTCACCATTTTATAACTCAAAATAAAATTTTAGTATTAATATTTTTATTATTAATTTAAGCTTTATTAAAATTTTCTTATTAAACTTATACGTTACATAACTAAATAAAACACAAACTTATATGGATCTATCATTTCTGCATTGTAAACCCATGACTTGTTTTAACTTTGTTTAAAAAAAATTCTTCATTTTCTCATTTCTCATTTGCTATCAATTTTTCAATTTTATATTATAACTGGGCACACGTTCAATACACAATTACTCATCAATTACTCTTTTGTTTTCTTGTTTTTCTCATAAAATCCCATTCTCTTATGTTTTTGCTCTTTTGCCAATTAGGTGAGTTAAGTTTTTTTTATTTTTTATTTTTTAAAGGTTGGATATTAAATTTAGATAAGATTACTTGAAATAAAAATTAAAAGTTAAATAAAATATTGTTAGAACATTATTTATTATTATTATTGTTATTATTTTAAAATTTAAAAAATTTGAAATATTTATTTCATTTTATATGAAAATTTAAAAACTTACTAATAATAACTTACTAAATAACTTACTAATAATTTAAAAATGCTTTCTCCCATAACTATATTCTTTATAATAACTTACTAAATCTTCAAGGGATTAAACTTCATTCTCGACTTTGACTCCTCAATCGTATCATCATCATCCACTTAGACATTATGAGATTTATCGACACTACCATCATCAAGTTCCTGAGGAATTGATATATCCTTAATACATTCTTCAATTCTAGGAGATTCACATGGCACTTCAGTTTTCCCACCATCAAGTCTATTATCCTCTGAACCAATTATTCTGCTTGTAGTGGAGCTTGTATTGCTGGTCGGAATCAAAGGTTCTGTGATATGTTGAAATGGGTAATCAACATTCTATAATAAACACAAATTGTGGCGCCCCCAACTTCCATGTACGGACACACACGGAAATTGAGACACCCGGGATGATGACAACGCGGTCACGCACCCCATTGACATGTGCTGAGTGTGTGCAATGCAACACGTGTACAATAAAAATAAGCAACGGAACGGTTAAGTCACATAACTAAGTACCAGAATTTTAATACAATAAAAAATAATACAGGAATCCACAAGTCAACATAATACAATTTTCTTGTTCATAAAATAACTTCAAATAAAAATACAAATACAACATAGAATAACCAAATGTTCCTACTCCTCAGGTGGAGCCGCATCTTCGGGCTCAACTTCTTCAAAACCTGCGTCAAAATTTACAGTCCCACAAAATGGAACCGCAGGTAAGTAAAACCCAGAAAACTCAAAGACAATAAATATATTTTAACAACCAACGCTATGCATGCTTATGATGACCCAAGCGTAAAAACTCGAGAAAACACATTTCTCGAAAAACACAATTTTCCCACTCACGCCAAAAACACCATTTGGCACAAATTAACAATCCAGGAATAATTACATTAATTCCAATTTTAACCGTATGCACCATGGCTTCCCCTAGGGACCATCCACATACTCTGGCTTCCCATCTTCACCCCACGGGTAACTACCGTGCAAGTGATACATGAGTGATGCCCAGTTCCGCGCCCACCGCATACATAGCCAGGCATCCTCTGACCCCCGCCAGCCCAAGGAGTCACGGAGTCGGATCGAGAGCGCTACCATC
>QEOT01123968.1:0-65968 GCA_003123785.1 Pterocarya stenoptera | reverse complement strand
ACGACACTCAGTATATTCCGCTCCCGAGTGTCCAGAGGAGCTCCACCGAGATAATATCCCATCTCGGCTTGGGGGTGATACACACGCACCCAAAAAGCCTTAAATACAATTTCCTCAAAACACACACACACCCACGCATGCGTGCACAATGCTATGAAATTAACAACCAACAGTTATCAGTACAACCAGATAACCAATTTACAGTTTATAAAACAAGTTAGTGCAAAAATATATTAAAATCTTAAAAATCTTTTGGAGAAATACTTACAACGCTTGATAATAATTTTAGGAGGATCACGGAGGAACTGGAAGCACCAAATCAGCAACTCCAAAGTGTAAAAACATTGTGGCCGAATACACTGTAAACCCAAATTTGCACGGAGTCAAACGAAGACTTGAAATTGATAGGGTAGGGCCTATTGAGGTCGGTGAAGCTAATGGTAGTGAAAGTTGGCCGTGGGTGGCGGCCGAAATGGTGGTTTAAGGCCGAGAATATCAAATCGGAAGTGGAGCTCGCACGGGCGGCTCCGGCGACGGATCGGGGCTGGGTTTGGGTGGAAAAGCTTGGTATTGGACCGGTGAAGAAGTGGTGAAGAAATGGTGGCCGGACGGTGGCGGAATGGGAGGAGGAAGCTCACGGCTTCGCACGGCTCTCGGAGGCTAACGACGGCGCGGCGTGGGCTGGGATTTGGAGGGTAGCTCGCCTGCAGGTGGGGAAGCCGGTGGTGCCGGCGGTGTCGACCACGGCCGGCCGGAGGCGGCGCCGATGGCTGTAGACCGAGAACACGTGGGAGAGGAGAGAGAGAGTGCAACGGCTGGGCAAAAACCGACGGGAAGAAAGAAGAAAAAAAAGAAAGAAAAGAAAAGAAAAGGAAGAGAAAAAGGAAAGAGGAAAAAGAAAAGATGAGGAAAAGAAATGAGGTCCAATCCTCACCACTTTCGAGTCACAACTGATCCTCAAAAACACTATTTTTAAAACGGCAAATTAAATAAATCAACTTAAACTTAAAACTAATTAAAATAAAATATTAAACTCCAACAATAACATTCTTTAAAATAAAAAGCAATTAAATTGCATAACACTAATTAAAATTAATCAAACGCAGTGAAATGCTTTAAATAAAACAATAATAATTTTAAAACCCATAAACAAACCAATTTAAATCAAAGATCAATTTAAATCCAAAATAATAATTAATAAGAAGAAAGCCCAATAAAATAATTTTCACAACTTAAAATATTATAAAATAATATTCTAAAACTCCCAAAATTTTAAAACTAGAGAATCAATCATTAAATTAATTAAAATAATCCTTCATTAAAATACACTAAAATATGGGATGTTACACAAATAATCTGCAATTAAACTCTTGCAAAGAAACCAATTTAAATTTTTTTTTTTTTTTAGTATACGTGCAAAGAAGCTAACTTTTTAAGAATAAATTATAATTAGTTATCATGATTTTCTATTGTAGTTTTAAATTAACTATACTATTTATTTATAGTTAAAATTTGAAACATAACAAAATTGGTTACCAGTAAACTGTAAAACCCCAAATTCTTGGTGAACGATCGAGTAGTGTTTTTGTTGTTGTTTTTTTTCTTCTTATTAATGTTTTTGATAACTTAATTTGATCGCAGCATTCCGACAGATCTTTTAAAAAAGAAAAAGAAAAAAAAAAGGTTCCAGGGATCACAGGAAACCAGCGCCTAGCTAGCTAGCTTGATCCCCCGGAATTGAATTATATTTCCCCCTGGCCCTACCTAACAAGGAAATTCAAACCTATACACGGAAATAATTTGTATTTGAAAAATTCATCATTCCTAATTCTACATTTTAGAGACAACAGCCTTATATTCTACATAAAATCATTAATATATTCTATGAAGAAGTTATAGATATAAAGTGTGATAACAAATAATGACTGGTGTATATTATTTTTTTTTATTTTTACTTTACAAACGGCGCCACTCTTTCTTCAAAAAATATAATAAATTTAAAAATCGAATAAAAATTTACTATTATTAAAAAGAAACATACGAGATTTAGATGGTAAGACTGTATTTAATATTATTATACATCTTAAACATTAATAGATATTAAAAACGGAAAAAGCTAGGGATCCTGTTGTAATCTACCGCTTTCTTTTTTTATTTTTTATTTTATTTTTACTTAATAATTAAGAATATATTTTTTAATAATATTATAAATTTTTTTATTTTTTTAAAAATATTAAAAAAATTATATGAATAAAAAAAAAAAAAATGAAATGGCCCAACGGGAGCCCCAGCGGTGGGCGTAGAACGACTCATTAAAAATAGATCACGGGAAGTATTCAAAATTTGACTTAGCTCACGCTCGATAGAGATGTATATATATCAGTTCTCTGAACGACGTAATATGTGGTGCTCCTTTCAAATATCGGTCGACCATTAATTGGTTTGAGTCTTGACTTGTTTATTTGCCCTTACTTGTACGTAAATAATTGCCCACGTATTCCTCAGCAATAAGCTGCTTAAACAAAAGCTGCGCCGGTCTTAGTAATCAACCGAAAAAGGTTAAACAACGCGCCATACCGGTCATAATAATCCCGATGCTTTGATAGAAACCCAGGGCCCAGTGGTCAGGCCACGACACATGCACTACAAATAGAGGAAGTTCGGTAACCAAAAACATCACCCCCAAGTTCAAAATTTATGAAACCCAGGTGACGTCCCTAGCGGCTTGCTTTATATTTCACCTACAAACATTTCATCAAAAGCTTATAAGATCGATACAGCTCCGGCCAATATTCTAATAATGGGCGCCATGCTAGTTGATCATGTCGACGTTCTTGTTCAGATACTTGTGGCGTTTCTTTGTTTTCTCCCTCTCTGCCTGATCTGGAGTTGGAAGAGAACAACTCCGGTCACGAACTGGCCTCTTGTTGGAATGCTGCCTGGGCTTCTTTCTAAGTTATCGGATATCCATGAATATGCAACCCAGGTTCTGAAACAAAATGGTGGGACTTTTGAGTTCAAAGGGCCATGGTTTGCTAACATGGACTTTTTGGTCACTTGTGATCCCATGAACGTGCGCTATATATCGGCAAAAAACTTCGCCAACTACCCTAAGGGACCCGAGTTCAAGAAGCTTTTTGAGCCTTTTGGAGATGGGGTTCTCAACTCTGACTCGGAGTCGTGGAAATCCTACAGAAAGTTGATTCACTCGCTCATTAAACACAGGAAGTTCCAGCTGTTTCAAGAGAGATCTATGCGGCAAAAGGTATCGCAAGGCCTGTTCCCTGTCCTTGAGCATATGTCGAGACAAGGAACTGTGGTTGACTTGCAAGATGTTTTTCAGCGGTTCACCTTCGATAATACCTGCCTTTTGGTGATGGGTTTTGATCCAAAGTGCCTCTGCGTTGAATTACCCGAAGTTGATTACAGAACGGCATTTGACGAAGTAGAGGAGGCCATATTTTACCGACATATTGTGCCGGAAAGCATTTGGAAGTTGCAGAAATGGCTTAACATAGGAGAAGAGAATAAGCTGAGAAGAGCCACGGAGATCTTGGATCGTTTCTTGTACCAGCGCATTTCATCAAAGAAAGGAGAATCTGTGAGACGCAGAACGTCCCAAATGGAGCAAGTTGAGGATGAGAAGGACGAGGACTTTGATTTACTAACAGCTTGCATGGCAGAACAAGAAGAAGAAGAAGAGAAAGGAGAAGTAGCACAGACGGATGATTATAGAAGATCTGACAGATATCTAAGAGACATTGCATTCAATTTCATGGCAGCTGGGAAAGACACTGTAAACGCAGGTCTCACGTGGCTTTTCTGGCTTATTGCCACACACCCTTCAGTAGAAGAAAAGATACTAGAAGAGATCAAAGAAAATTTGCAGGCCAAAGGTGATGGAAAGTGGAGGCTTTTCAGCATAGAAGAGCAAAGCAAACTAGTTTATCTACATGCAGCCATCTGCGAGGCTCTTCGGCTATACCCATCAGTACCTTTCAATCACAGACTTTCCGTTGAACCAGACGTTCTTCCGAGCGGCCACCGCGTTGATGCGAACACGAAGATAATGGTGTCACTTTATTCAATGGGAAGTATGGAAGGGATATGGGGAGATGATTGCTTGGAGTTCAAACCCGAGAGATGGATTTCTGAGAAAGGAGAAATAGTGCACATACCATCTTACAAATTCATTGCGTTCAATACAGGACCTAGGAGCTGCTTGGGTCAAGACCTAACTTTCTTTCAGATGAAGGCTATTGTTCCTGCAATTCTTTGGAATTATCGTATTCAAGTGGTTGAAGGACATCCTATTTCTCCATGTCTCTCTGTCATGCTACATATGAAACATGGCTTAAAGGTCAGGGTTTCCAAGAGATCATGAGCAAGTACGTACGTACGTACGTACTAGTTTTTGATCATGAGGAGGAGGAATATTATTATTAATTAATAAGGGTTAGTAGTATACCGTACTTTTCCCTTCGCTAAGTCTTTGTAGTAGAGATTAATTATGAATAAATCAAAATTGTTGTATGAGCAGCAAGTAGTAGTACTATTAATTTGTCATTCATTAAGATTGATCTTTTACATGCAATTATATATAATCCATCCGTCTCAAATAGTTTAGGATATATAATGTTGTTAGTAGACAACGTACGTGTTTCTCTATTTTTATATTAAAAATGTTTGGTTCGTATATATATAGAGTGATTCCACGATCGAAACTAGATTTTTTAGACGAATGTTGTCGATTTTTTTGATATATCAGATCGTAGAGACGCATGACTTTCTATCGTATAAAATTCTAACCCCGTATCGCACTTAATTTGGAGAACCGGGCTATATGCTATTAAGCCATCCAACTATATTTCATATAAAAATTATAACTATATAAAAAAAATTAGTAATTAATAATTGGAGGCTATTTAGAATTCGTTTCTTTCCATTTGTCTCTGATCATATATAAATATTTCTTGACCAATATTTAATTTCTAGAAAAATTAATAAAATCTCAGACCGAGTTTGCGGAGTAGGGTAGGTTTTCGTCACTATTCGTTTGGGGCTTTTCGCTTGAAAAGTGAGACCAGAATAACCAGATTAGGAAACTTGATTTGCACTGCCGTCGACTTACGTACGTAACTCCATAAAATATAGCAAGAGCGTGCTGAAGTCTTTGCCCCAAACCCGGAAAAAGAAAAAGAAAAATCATGCTCCAGTACTTCTACGTTGGTGCCTGTGATAATTCTGGTCGATCCTCTGAGAGAGACAGATAGAGATGGATGGATACTACGTAACTACTGTTGACTTGTCTCAAAAATACGCAAAGACTTCCGGCATATACATGGTTGGATGTTGACATCATTTCAATTATCTCAATTTATTTCATCACAATATTTAAACATCTCTCAACTATAAATATTTTTAAATTTTACATTTTTAAATTTTTCATATAATCATTACAACTTTTTCAAACTTTCAAACAAAACAAACAAAAAATTTAATTTTCTCAAATTCCAAAATAAAAATTATATTCTAATAGTATTTTAACTTTATATATTTTTATTCAACTTTTTCTCTCTTCTTCCTCAAAATTTCATAAAACATCTTAATTCAAACATCTTATTACTATTCACAAAATATTTTATTACTATTCACATGATATTGATCATCCTATCTCATTTCAACATCCAAACAATGTTGTATATGATTGACTTGCCAAAAAAAATAATTAAGAGAAATGATATTTGCAGACTTATAGTGTGCAAGTTCCACGCATTCTCTTTGTAAAAAGTGGCTAAATCTGAGAGTCACGTGAAAAAATTATTTTTTTAATAATGAACTTTATTTTTTTTTAAAATAAGTGCACAAAAATTGTACATCCTAAAACTATATCTTTACTCAAAAAGTAATTGAGGAGAATGGGTACCTAATGATATTTGAAAAAGAAAAAATGATTATTGTTAAAAGAGTGTCCAGGCGATATAGAGTTAACACATCCTAGACACTCAAATTTCTCAAAATTGATTGCAGGCAATGGACTTCGGACCCCATTGTAATCAAGGAAAAGTTCCACTATCACTTCCAAGATATTTACAACTCCACAAATTTGGAAATCTCTGATAATCTTGAATCGCTTTTTCCCAACAAAATAACTGAAATAGAAAACGAGTTTTTTTACAAAATTCTAACTGAGGAGGAAATTCTAACCACATTATTCAAGCAAATCCCTTCCACAAAGGCCCCTGGTCTTGATGGCTTTACTAGTATCTTCTATAAGCATTATTGGAAAAATTCTAAAAGAAATGAACCACACAAACATTGTTTCTGTTCCCAAACTTGAAAATCCTAATGCGGTTCATCATTTCCGACCAATCAGGCTTTCTAATGTTTGCTATAAGATTATTGCAAAAATATTGGCAAACAGGGTAAAGACCATTCTTCCAAATCACATCTCTCCTTACCAAACTGCCTTTTCCCCAAGTAGGCTCATTCAGGAAAATACCATTTTAGTCCAAGAAATCTTCCACTATTTGGAAAAAAAGAAGAAAAAAAAAAGGAGGCAATGTGGGAAACATGGCAACGAAAATTGATACGGAAAAAGTCTTTGATTTTATGGAGTGGTCCTTCATTCTTGCTATCTTTAATTCTCTTGGGTTTAGTCAAACATGGATTAAGTGGATTAAGGAGTGTATCACTACCATCTCTTATTCCATCATCCTCAATGGTACCCCAACTGGCTTAATCCATCTTGGTAGAGGTCTTAGGCAAGGAGATCCCCTATCCCTTTTCCTGTTTATTCTAGGTAGTGGGGTGCTCTCGAGGCTGATCCTTAGAAAAGAAAGCAGGCTTAACTTGAAAAGAATCAATATCTCTAGAAGGGGTCCCACTCTCTTCCATCTTCTCTTCACCGATGACCTAATTCTCTTTGGTGCTGCCACTGTAAAAACTGCCCAAGCGTTTGCAAGCTGTCTTGAAATCTACTCTTCTTGGTCCAATCAAAAAATCAATCTTGGAAAATCTTCCATTCATTTTAGCAATAACACCCACAGAATCATAGGAGAGATCAAAGAAATCCTCAACTTCAAGTCATCACCGCCAAAAATTGCGCTATCTTGATCTCCCTCTTTTCATTAAAGCATCAAAAGAAGTCTTTTTCAAAGATATACAAGAAAAGATTCAAAAGAGGCTCAAGGTTGGAAAACAAAGATTCTGTCACAAGCTGGTAGAACAACCCTCATAAGAACAGCTGCTAGCACTATTCCTTCCTACTTCGTGTCTACTATGTGGGTTCCAAAGTCTTTCACTAAAAAAATGGATACTTCATTCAAAAGATTTTGGTGGGGAAACGATAAGTCAAAAGCTTACATACCCAAATCTTGGAAATTCATTTGTCAACCCAAATCTTTAGGTGGATTAGGCCTTAAAAGTATCTCTCTTTTCAACAGAGCTCTGATCTCAAAATTTTCCTGGAAGCTTATAAACAACTCGAGTGGTCTCTGGAGAACTCTTTTAATCAACCAATATCTAAGAAATAATTCTTTCTTTGAAGTGAAATCCAAACCTGTTGACTCTTAATTTTGGAAAGGCCTTCTAAAACAAAAAGATTTCATTAAATCTAGTTGTTGCTTTCAGATTAACAATGGCACCACTATTAGAGCTTGGCTAGACCCTTGGACCATTCTCTACATAATTACTTACCCCAGCCAAGCTAAAATATCCCTCCAATGGACCCCACTCTAAAAGTCTTGGAATTAATTTTGGAAGAGCCAAGAAGATGGAACACCATACTTCTCCAAGCCCTTTTTTCAACGAAAACTGTCAATGAAATTCAAAAAACTCCTCTTTCTCTGTACAACTACGCAACTATGAAGGACAAAATCAAATAAGTTCATCCTTCATCTGGAAAATTCTCAGTCAAATCTGCTTATGCGGCTTTGATAAATACTTTTCACAATGATCACATTCCACTGCCAAATGAAAACTGAAAAAAACTCTGGAAGTTAAAGGTGCAAGATAGACTTAAACTTCTTCTTTGGAAAATTCACCACAATATCTAGCCAACCAGATCTCTTGTAAAAAGAATTCTTTCTCTGGAAGAAGAGCCACTCTTCTGTCCTTTGTGCAATGCAAGTGAGGAAAACCTCTCTCATCTCTTTCTAAGTTGCCCTTTCTCTAGGATCCTTTGGAGACACTCAATGGCCCATAAACATTGCCCATATATCTCCCCCCACAATCTCTAGTTGGATCAAAATCATCCTTAACCCAGAAATAGAGATTGCCCTCCCTCAAAATGAAGTTCAAGAATTTCAGCTCTTTGCCATCTTAGCCAAGGATATCCTCTGGTTCACCAGGAACCAGGTCATTCACAATTCTCTTTCTCCCAACCATTGATCACATTTCAAAAGTTTCCAACTCTTATAAAGATCACATCCAAGCTTGGACTTCGAAACAACAACATGAAGAGGCTTTCTCTCTGCATAGACGCCTTCCAGAAGGTTTCCATTTGTTATCCCTTTGATGTTGTAGTTAGAAACCATGGTAGTGTCGTAGTAGCAAGATGTCAAAATGAAGATGGAGCACCTGTCTTTGTTAACACAACTTTCCTACACAGCACTAATCCAAATGTAGGAAAAGTCACAACAGCCCTCCTAGCCATTCAAGAAGCTCATGATAGAGGACTGGAAAAGATTTATATTCAAGGAGCTTCCAAACAGGTGGTGGAAGCAACAAACATTGCAAAGCAACCTTCAGACTGGAAAATGCAATCCATCATCAGAGACATAAAACATCTATTGAGCAGATTTGAAGACTGGCAAATGGTGAAAATTCATCGATCAAAAAATTGATGTGCGCATAATATTACACAATGGGCTGCATCCAATCATCTTTATGGAAGCATACCCCTTATTGCTATTCCTCAATGTCTTTTAAGCTTTCATAGTGAAAAAGACCCTCTTTTCTTATTTGTATGATTCCTCTAGATTCTGATGTACTGCAGAACTTTATGTTATTTATGAATGAAAAAAATAAAAAAACACCCTAGACACACCTATCAATGTGGGAGCTATGCTAGAGTGACCCATGATCAAGGCTTCTTGTCTTAAGGAAAAATCCGTCCAGCATTTTATTTTATATTTTTTAGTTTTTAATTTTTAAATCAAAACATTTCTAGGTATGGTTACAAATGAACATAGAAGCTCAACTCAACTCGTATATACTCGATTCGAACTCGACTCATTCAATAAATGAGATATTCATAAATATTAATATAGGTTCGAATATTAAATAAGTAAAACTTGTATAAACTCGTACAAATAGAAATTTTGATTTATTATATTATATATATTAAATAGTTTAGTTTATTACATTTATCTTATGTATTATTATTTTTTAATTATAACTATAAGTTAATTTATATTATAAAAAGTTGTACTATAAGAATTTTTTAATCAAACTATTTGCTTGAATATTTAAACGGTCAAGAGCTTTTTTATAAAAAATTTTAAAAAATTTATTAATTAAAAGATAAGATTCAAATTTTTCCAAAAAAAAAAATCGAATTCAAGCTTGAGTTGTTTGTTTATTTTTAGTCGAGCTGAAGTCGAATTCAAACAACATTAATGGTTTACAAATCCAAGTTCAAACAAGGAAATTCGAATTCAAGCTGAATTCAAACGAATAAACATGTTAATCGAACTCGTGTATCCTTATTCAAATTCGAGTATGTCGAATAAATTCAGGACTGCTTAACAAGTCCAGCTAAATAACAAATTTCAAATACGATCACGACCTGTTATGATCCAGGGGTAATCACTTTATAATAGAGTAGGCTGGGGGAATCCATTTTCCTGCCACAGAACAGCTAGGTTACATATTATGCCCAAAGACAAATAAAATAGGAGTACTATAGGATGTAATGTCATTCTGGGTCTGTTTGCGTCCAGCATGCTCTTTGGTGTGGCCGCTAATTTATGACATTCTGGACCCTGAATAATTACACTACCCATTACAACAGCCAACAACTATCAAGCATCAAAATCAAAATCTAATCACACGAATATCATGTTTTGGCATACGGTGGCAAACAAAGGCTAGAACATAAAACCTTGCCACTAAAGAGTATCAAAATACAGTGGCAAAGTTAAACAAGAATTACAACTACAACTATAACAAACTACAAAGCACAAGCTACTAATTGCAAATTACATTGCTACCAACTACTCCACAATAACAATTTGATGAAAACAACACAGATTCTAAAATGGCCTCAGCTTCTCCATGAAATGACACCTTTGAGCTTGGAATGTCGACAGTATCACACAAGTGCATTTTAGTCACATTTCTGAAACGCAAGCAGATAAACAATTTCTACATTTAATAATTAATCAGAAAAAGTTATTAATAATTTCTTGAAAACAATTAAACAAAGAAGAATCTAATGGTAAAAGACAACCTCACACCTCCTCATTGTCCGATAATGTTGTTCTGTGACAATACTATGCTGGACTCCAACAACAAATCATCAACACTAACACAAGTTGAGATAGCAGAAGCACACTTGAATGGGATTCATCATCGAAGATTTTCTGGCAAGTCTATATTCCAGGAAAAAAAAAAAAGAATTTTATTAGAAATGCAGTATATATACAATTGCAAATAAAAAAATTACTACCTGTTTTTTCTCTCTTGGTTGCGACCTTTTCTACAACCGGAACCTTCCTTTTCGTTGGGGTTGTCCTTTTCCCACGGACAACGTGGGGGCTTAATATCTTTTTACCTTTCCCCACAACCACTTTTTCTTTGACATTGGTTGAATAGGGTCTTGACTCAAATGTTAAGGCTTCAAATTTATGCTCAAATTCATCTAACTAGCGTAAAAAAGCATTGTAATGCATAAATGAAGTAAGGAAAAGCCATTATCATAAATGAACATACCAGCTTTATATGGGCTTTAATAGATGCAATTAAGTGAGTATACTCCTCTATTTGCCCGCATAATGGATTCCAGTATTATATTAAGTTCAAATGTAATTTACACAAATAGAAAAGAAGCTTAAATATAACCACCAAGCTATTAGGATAAATATATATATATATATATATATATATACTCCTCTAGTGTAGCTGATGACATGTGCAACATTCAGTAAAGGATGGACTACTATATTGGTGAAGACTGGAAACATCACATTCTATTAAGGATTGGAATGCCATGAGAAGAGGCACCTCTGGTGGCCAGAGAAAGATATTGTCTACAGGTAATATGAATGGCTTAGAAAATACTAACTGTGGCTTAGACAACGTTTTGAATATGCAAATAATCTCAAGCTGTGTTTGATTCAGTACTTCCGTCGAACAGATTATGGACAAAAACAAAAATATAACCGACTTACAGAGAGGCAGGCAACTTGCATACAGAGACCCACGCGCAACCAACTTGCAGACAGAGAGGCAGGCACACAGATATAGATAAAAAAGAAACTTGCACACAGAGACGAAGGCGCACAGGCAACCAACTTAACAGTGTAATACCGAGTTCCAAAGCTGTGCCTGAGACCCACACGTCAGTTAGCCCGTCACTGTTTCAATGCGTTTGTGAGTGAGAGATAGGGTTTCCTGGTGAAAGAAGCCATAGACGCCGTCGGAAGAGGAGATTTGGAGGAGGGGAGAAGAGGGCAAATGACTGGGGCGGGAGGGAAAACAAATTCGAAATGAAATTTGCCTCTGTTATTTCTCTTAAAAACGCATCGTTTAGGTTACATACCATCCCAAAAGATCGCGGTTTGGATCGGTTTGTAATACGGATCAAAAAACAGTTCAGGTCGGTTTGTACGTGAGTAATAATATTTATTTTTGAAAAATGATATTTGCAGGATGTATTTACTTCTTAATTCTTTCCATAAATATACCACTTTCTAGCATTGTTCACCCTGGATCCATATTCGGGTATCTAAAAAAAATTGGATCAGCATTCGGGTATCTGTGTCTTTGAAAGGTGAGGTTCTTCTTTGCTAAGTGCAAAGGTTTGGTCTCTTAAGACTTTCTCAACATCTGAAAAGGATGGAAGATGAATTGAGTAGGCTGTGGGAAGGATTCTTTCTCACTAAGAAAGAGAGTATAGAGTTAACACTATCTGAGGAAGTACTGGCTGAGGCACAAGGTCGAGGAAGGCTATGTTTAATGGCTTATGTGGTTGCTAAAAAACGTATTAATAGGGAAGCTTCTCGATCGACTATGTCAAAAGTGTAGAAACTAGAAGGCTGGATCAAGTTCAAAGAAGTAGGAGATAGCCTTTATCTTCTTGAATTCCAATCGGAAGGAGATAACGAGAGAGTGCAAATGGGCAGGCCTTGGAGTTTTGATAAGTTTCTAATCTGTCTTCAAGATTTTGCTAGCAGTACCCCTCCAAAAGAAATTGATTTCCACATTGAATTATTCTGGGTTCAGTGCCATGATTTGCCATTAGCAGTGATGACAAAAGATGTGGGTGAACAAATTGGATTGATATTAGGCAAGGTGATTATGGTGGATGTTGATGGTAAGGGTTGTGGATGGGGTAAGTACCTTCGGGTAAGAGTAGAAATGGACATTACTAAGCCATTGGTAAAGGGCCAAAGGCTTCCAATAGTTTGTTTTTATTGTGGTGTTATAAAGCACAAGTCAAAGAACTGTCCCAAGTTCTCTAATGGTGCTCAATTCATGAATTCTCTACAAGAGCCTGTAATGTATCTTCAGTTTTGACAAAGTCATCCACCCTACCCATAAATTCTCTCAAGATAGAGGGGGTCTTCTCAGCCATGAACGGGCTATGTGGCCAGATCCTGCCTAATAGGGCGGCTAGAGTAATCTTCTCGTCTTGGACATCTGTCGTCAACCTTTCTTTATTAAAGCGGGTGAGGTATGTCTTTAAGCTCTCATCTTCCTTCTCTTTGACGGTCAGGAGGTACGTCGTTGGGTGCCTATGCCTCCTGCTGGTAATAAATTGTGTTAAGAATTGCCTGGCTAGCTCTTTATTAGGCCTCTAGTTTGGGCCAAACTAATATTAACTCCACTATATTTATGAGTTTTTGAAATAGTATTAAATATTAACTAAATTGTATGAAATTCGCGTTATTCTATAACTATATATCACTCTCTTGTCGCTGATCTACATTTATTCAAATAAAAATTTTAAAAGGCCAAATTCTTGATAACGATTGTTTTGTAGGACTATTCATCTGGGTTGGGTTTTTTTTCGACCCAGTCTGGAATTCGGATACACCCAATTTGGATATCGGATTTTAAACCCAGAACTCGAGTTTACAACCTGATACCCAGTTTTTTTATTTTTTATTTTTTATTTTACAGAGAAAATGGATGTCCATAGTTTTGAACTAAGACGTAGACAAGACAAATAGGCATTTTTCTAAATGGTCCAAATCAGAAGGACAAATTTAGACGTAGCTACACACTTTAGCAACGCTATACCTGCTAGCTACTATACCTACTCATATCTATTTTATAAGCAGAAATTTATATAAGCGACGGTGGAAATGAATCAACGTGGCGAGAGAGCGGCCTAGGATCGCGCTATTGACGGGACCTCCTACTCCTCTCACACCTCCTGATCCTTGTGACTTTGAGTGCCTTATTCTCATACCTGTGGTTAGGCCTGCACATTTGGCCCTCCCAATCAACTTTTGGCCTGACCCGACTTGGCCCGCAGGGTTATCCAAAGAATTTAAACCTGGTAAAAATTATCAGTTGTTGTTGTTGTTTTTTTTTTTTTTTTTTAAGACCAATGGAAATGATTGGTGGTTCGAGACTATAGGGGATAAAATCATTATTATCCAAGCAATGGTTGAAGTTAAATCTTTATCCTAGCTGTACATGATCTACTATCAATCCCTAAAAACGCGGTGGCCTGGTTAATGAATCGACTAGGATATATACGCAAATAGTCTCCATTATCCCACAATAACAAAAAAAAAACTTATTAAAAGGAAAACGCAATTCAGTCTAAAATAGAGAGAAAAAGAAAAACTGAAAACCATATCTCTTCCAAACACTCAAAATTCATAATCTTATCTGCATCTTTATTTAATATGCATAACTTTGATAAGCGCTTTGGGTATTAGACCGTAAAATTTCCATTCTCCCATTAGTTTAGCATGAGATAAGTGGAGTACAATAAAGGAATACAACCCAGAAAAGTGATAGACTTAGCCTCACAAAACTTCTTAATTTAACACAAATGGGTCCCAAATGACTGAATAATAAACCTCCATAACATAAGAAATCCATTCATTATTGTTAGAAATATTAGGACCCATCAAAGGAACCCCACATGACTTTTCAGTGTCAACAAACAATCCTCAAACAAGAATCTTTAACAACAAATATAGAATGTGCAGACCATAAGCTTTGAGTCAATCCTCATCAACATAAATAAAGCTTGATTTGGGATCAAATTCTGAAAAAAAAAAAAAAAAAAAGATTATTAAATGATATAAAAATAAATATTATGAAAAACTTTAATAAATATGTAAGTAAGAAATATGTTCATTACCGGATTCTGCCTCAAGACTTTCAAAATTGTCCAAGAAGGCACACAGATCAATAGGTATTGGATCTTTTAACAAATTATGAGTACAAACGAGTGCCTCAACTATTCTTGGAGATAATGAACAACGAAATGGGTCAAGCACAAGACCCCCTGCACTAAAGGCTGACTTAGAAGAAACAGTAGAAACATGAATGGCCATCACATCCCGTGCAACTCTCACCAAAATAGGACACTTTATTTCAATGATCTTTCACCAATTCAAAATATCAAAATTTGGAACTCGGGCCACATAATCACGTTCCAAGTATTGATCCATCTATGATTTGTTACTCAAATTACATTCAATAATTTCTTGCTTATACTAAACCCAAAAACTTTGCTGAGAATCAGAATTAATCATACTAGGATCAACTGAGGAAGGAGGCTCAGAGTATGAAACTCTACTTGAACTCCCATACATAATACTATACTCTCCATACATGTCAATCATCAATTGTTTCACTTTTGCAATCATTTCTTCAACACAATTACCACCATATATTTTTTTAAACCAAAAATATAAAAGACTAAATTTACATCTTGCATCAAGAACAAAAGCAATGAATATCATCAAGTTACTCTTTTCAATTGATTCCCGATATTTGTCATACTTACTCTTCATGCTCGTAGCCATACCTCTCAACACTGGATCATTACTTTGACTCATTTTTTTATAAATGCGATTGGGTGCCACAAAACTCTTAGAAATATGTATTAGATGTGACATACAAAGAACCAAAAAGTCTCACAGTAGCATCATAAAAAATCTTCAAAAATTTAATCATTATTCTAACTCTCACCCAATCACTAGAGCTTGGGGGGCTCAAGCTCAAACTACGAAGCGAGAAAAATAATAATCATCATCATTCTCCAATCGCAAAAATGGCTTTTGAAATGTTTCTGCAACTTCTAGTATGAGATTAGTGGAGTTCCATCTGGTGAGAACATCAAGGCACACCAACTTTGAACAGCTGATTTTCTCCTTCTCTATACACTTTTTGAATTTTTCCATTCTTGCAGGAGATGATCTGACATACCTAACCACATTGCGCACCCTTGTGATTGAATCATCACAATTTTTTAGCCCATTATTCACAATAAGGTTCATAATATGGGCGCAACACTTTATGTGAATATACTTCTCCTCCAACAAATGACCTCCCACAAACCTTTTTAAGTAATCGATGGCAACATCGTTTGAGGAAACATTGTCAACTGTAACAGTAAAAATCTTGTCAATTTCCTAATCCTGTAGACATGACTCTGCATGCTTTCCCATAGTATCCCCTTTGTGATTAGGAATCAAACAAAAATTTATAATATTTTTGTGTAATTTTCATTCACAGTCAATAAAGTGTACAATAAGACACATATAATTGAAGTTATGATTGGACGTCCAAGTGTCAGTAGTTAAACTAACCTGCCCAACTGCCTTAAATACTTTCCTCAACTTCTCATTCTCTTTTTTATATAATTTAATACAATCTCTCACTGCAGTGGTTTGAGATGGCACTTGGAATCTTGGTTCTAGTGATTTAAATACCTTCCTAAATCTTTGAGCTTCCACCACCCTAAACGGAATCTCATCACAAATTATCATATCTGCGATTGCCATTTGTACATCTTCTAGATCAAACTTATGTGCAGTTTGTTGATCAATGAGTCTAATTCTATTAGGGTTTTTCCTACAAACACCAACATGATGCAGCATGCTTGATGTACTATTTTTTGGGGGTGACAAGCACAAGTCTTGTGGTAGTAATTACACCCCGCTTTTGGGTCACTTAATGAACATCTATCTATTTTTGTGACGTGTTCCCACACCTTTGAGGGGTCCTTATTTGCCTTCCTTTTAGGAGGGAGGATGGTCTTACTACTATTAGACAAGTTAATGTTTGAAACTAAAGGAAAAGTAATCTCATCGTCTCTTAAATTTGTAGGAGTGTCACTTCTGAAGGAATCCATGATATGAACTGATATATAATTATCATATAAAAACATGAGAAAATATAATAATTTGGCATGAGCATGCATTATCTAAGATTATATGCCTAGAACCCAACAACGCAAATACCAGCAAAACAAAATGGTTAATGACAAGTACCTAGTTAATGGATTCTCTAGACAAGTACCTAGAATTTAAACTCTTCCCTTATTTTCCTAAAATTTACATTAGTTTTCCTTCTGAAAAGTTTTGGTTCTGTACCCCTTATCGCCATGGACTTAAGTTGTTTTATATGCCTAGTCCCAACAATTCCACATGTTTGTGGATTTTGAGTGTACCAGAACTCAATGTTGCAGAAATTTTCTTCAAGCTGCTATTGGCTGCATTTTACATGACTTGGAGTAACTTTCAAAGTAGGTTATGGCCTCAGCAACTAGATATCATTTATGGAATAGAAAAAAATCTTTTTGTAAATTCACCTATTGCAACTAGATATCATTAAAGCATTGTCACGTGGTAATTGCATTTGACTTTTCTTTTAACTGTTGTCCAATAGTAAGTAGTGTGTTTACAAATTACTAAACTAGCACACTAAGGCGAGGCTCTTGTTAATATACATGGGCTTTTGCCTGATCAACACTATTTTATTTACCAATCAAAAAAGTAGTACGTTTACATACAAGCTTACAACCAACAGAACTCTTCTCTGTCTAAAATATGTCTGTGAGGTACCAATCCTAAAAACTAGATATATAAACATTTCTCCAAATCCAAAAGTGAGGCTTCTAAAATGTTATTATGTTATATATAATTTTGTTCGATATAAAATGCCCTAATCAAAACTCTAAAGACTTGTATACTTTATAAATCCGTACGGTGTTTGAATTGTATCCTTCAAGAAGGGTACAACTTACAAGTGCTGCTTAATTAGTTTTGTTTGGTTCTGTTTTTATCGTTGGCTTTGGTCATAGCTGGGAAGTTCCCACACAAAACTCTTCCGGGTTTTGTTTCCCTACTATTTTCTTAGCAGCCCAACAAAACTTGTGACAAGCCTTGTGGTCAAACAAATTGGAACCCTAGGAAGTTTCTTTTTTTTTTTCCTAAGTAAGTTTCTTATAATTAATCTTTCCAACAACTTAAGCAAGAATAAAAACTAAGTGAGAGAACAAGTCACCTGGAAGGAATTGGAGAGCTCGCTAGAATCGCTCGAATCACTCGAAGCAAGAATAACAACACAAATCTCTTAGCTAGTCTTAGAGAGCACAGACCCAGAAGAGAGAGGTGGCAAAAAAAACAAAAAATAATATGGGAAGACGGACCCAGACAAGCTGGAGAAGTCAGCACTCGTTTCTTGGAGGCGCTATCGAGGAGAGAGAGAATTGGTTTCTACTTTCTTGCAGGAGCGATCGAGGGGACATGAAGCGTTGCAACGAAGATGAAGCGGAAGGGAGGAGAGAGAGATGAATGGGGGTAGGGTTTGAAATTGAAATGAAGATGAAGTGGATGAAGCGGACGAACTGCTGTTTCGCCCGATAAACAGCGGTTTAGTTGAATCCGAATTTAACGGATGGGTTGCATCAGATTTATCTTGCGGGTCAGGTCATATTTTTAAATTTTTCCCACAAGCCTACATGTGGTACTGTTGCTTTCCATTATCATTTTTATTTTTTATTTTATTTTACAGATTCTTTCCGTGCGTGAAAAGTTACTCAAAAATGAAAATGATCGTATGCCAATATGACCTCATGGCATAACATTCAAATTTTTAAAATTGAGGTTTTGGATTCGATATCATTTCTAAATTAAAAATAAATAAATAGATAAAAATGATTGCTCTTTTAAAAACTCGAAATCTGAATCTTGGTTTTAAAAAATATTAAGTCATCCATATTCTAGTCTGAGTCTGATTCGGGTTAATTTAGTTTGGATTCTAGTTCAGTTTTAAAATTTAGATTTCGATCTCGATATACCTAGATTTTTAAATCGAAATCCGGATAAACAATCATAGTATTTTATTGTTTTTTATTCCTTGTCGGGTATAACTTTGATCGCAGCATTCCGACAGATATTTTATAAAAGAAAAAGGTTACGGGGATCACATGAGAAATTACCCAGCACCTAGCTAGGGAGCTTGATCCCCCACGAATTGAATTATATTTCCCCTACCTAACAAGGAACTGTAACTATACATGCAGTTGGTGTGTAAATCGCACTTTCACTATCGTTGACAATATTTTATTTATAAAAAATTTAAAATTTAAATTTCTATTTTCATGTAAATAGCGTGAAGGGTAGCGCTCTAGCCACTTGCTTACAATTAAGATTTTATAGGGTGGTGCAACAGCCACCGATAATTTTAAAGTGAATTTTATATTTTCTCATTTTTTTTTAAAAGGAGACTGCAATTTAGATGCTTTAAGATTTATACAAATTAATTCCCATGTATGTATATATATATATATAGAAAATTATACTTGTCCCATGAGTTTGTCATTTTAAAGTATTGTTTGAATACTTTTTTTATTTTTTTAATAGTTAAAGAAATGACTATTAGTGAACTGATATATTTTTTATTTTAAAAAAATGTTTAAAAATTGTTAAAAAATATTTTAAAAAAATAAATTAAAAATACAATTTGTACTCGGGCTACATTTGAAATGACAAAGTCATCAAAATGAACAGCAACACCTTGAAAGAAATAATAATTCTATTTAGCATCTCACAAACTATACATTTTTTAACTTTTTTTTTTTCCTTTTTCTCATAACAAGTATGTGGTATATGAATGATAAGTAAAACAACTAAATTAGTTTAATAAAAATAAAATAATAAATAAATAATTTTTTTTTGAAATATATAAAATGTATGGTGTCAGATGATAAATAGTATCCCTCTGAAAGAAATGGCTTGGTAGACATCTTATCTAATAATATAGATAATATAATAAGGAAAATACTAGATCTCCCGCTGGCGGCTCTCGCTTGGGTCTAAAGTGTATTTTAATGTGTTTTTATAAGTTTTTTTTATACATAAACTTTTTTTAATAATTTTAAATATTTTAAAAAAATAAAAAATATTCATAATATTATTAAAAAATATTTTCTTAATCGTGAAGTAAAATAACAAATCATAAAAAAATATTTTACTTTGTGATTAAAGAAGTATTTTTTAATGATTTTTTTTTTACATTCTGATGAAGAAAGTATTTTTTACTGATATTCTAAATTTATTTTATTTTTTAAAATTATTTAAAAGTATTAAAAAATCTATATAAAAAATAACTAAAAAAAAAAAAAAACACATGTAAAAACAATGCTGCACTCAAGTGGGGCTGAAGCATTATCCATATAATAAATAATTCAATTTTTTTTAATTTTAAAATAAAAATAATATTAAAAAATTATATTATAATAATATTTTATTCAATTTTTAATTTTTATATCATCAAATTTGTACAACCAAACCAAGCTAGACACCAAAAGAGTATCACTATAACTTTACTATATATTAAAAACATAATGGAAGTATTCAAAATTTGATTATTTGAATTCAAATATGAATTGAGATGATTTTATATAAGTTCAATAAAATATTGTTAGAATATTAGTTTTAATATTATTATTATTATTTTAAAATTTTAAAAAATTAAATTATTTATTATATTTTATATAAAATTTTAAAAAAATTATAATTATAAAATAAAATGAATTAAGGTGACTTTCGGTAGCTCAGTATATATATATATATATATGTGTGTATATATATATATATATATATATAAAAGATTACTGAAGGACGTAATATGTGATACTCTTCAATGGGTGATCATTAATTGGTTTGAATCTCGAATTGTTTGTTTGCCCTTACTTGTACGTAAATAATGGCCGGCGTATTCCTCAGCTATCATTCCCTATTCTATACCCTACAGAAAGAAACCTTACTACCTCCAATAAAATAAAATAAAAAGTATAAATACTAGATATGAAAATTAAATAGTGACCGACCCCTACACCCCTACAGATAGGCTTGCAACCCGATCAATTCATTTGGCCCGATCAGACTGCAAGGAAACCGACCCGACCGGCCAACCCGTTTTATTATTATTATTATTATTATTCTTTTTTTTTTTAAATAAACAACGGCACCTTTTTCTTTTCCTCACTACTTTCTCGGAAACCAAACAAAAATAGCCTAAGAAAGAGAATTTTCCCAACACTTTCTCGGAAACCAAACAACAGCAAGTATCTTACCCAGAACTGAAAATGATTGATAACCAAAGCCAAAAACAGAGAGAGAGAGAAAAAATAACTACTCTTTATAGCCACCGTACCACCAAACGATGTTCCAATAAGAGAAAATGGCCGATCTTCCTACTTCACACAAAGGTATAAGTATATATATTGAATTCAACACCCAGACAACAAAGCACACCAAGAAAATTCGTCGACTGTGCAAGAACCTTTGAATTTGAAATGGTTTCCGAGAGAATGAAAACGTTGACAGAGAGAGAGAGAGAGAGCTGTCGGAGACAAATTTTATGTTAGCATGTCAGTGTGAGGCCGATGATGACGGAGAGAAATGGGATGGCATTTAACGTGTTAGCCGGATCAGAACTGGCATTTAGCGGGTTCGACCCGAAAGTTTATTCAAACGGTCGGGTCGGGTCTCTACGGACCGGGTCAGCAACTTTTCTGCACAGGCTACACCACTATTCCTCAAGATAAAGCTGCGCTTGTCGTAGTAATCAACCGAAAAAGGTTAAACAGCACGCGATGCCGGTCATACTCCCGATGCTATGATATGAAAACCGGGGCACAGGCCACGACACATGCACTATAAATAGAGGAAGTTCGGAAACCAAAAACATCATCCCCAAGTTCAAAATTTATGAAACCCAGGTGACGTACCCAGCCTGCTTTATATTTCACCTACAAACATCCATCAAACGCTTATAAGATCGATACAGCTCCGGCCAATATTCTAATCATGGGCGCCATGCTAATTCATGTCGACGTTATTGTTCAGATACTTGTGGTGTTTCTTTGTTTTCTCCCTCTCTGCCTGATCTGGAGTCGGAAGAGAACAATTACTCCTGTCACGAACTGGCCTCTTGTTGGAATGCTGCCTGGGCTTCTTTTTAAGTTATCCGATATCCATGAATATGCAACCCAGGTTCTGAAACAAAATGGTGGGACTTTTCAGTTCAAGGGGCCATGGTCAGCTAACATGGACTTTTTGGTCACTTGTGATCCCATGAACGTGCGCTATATATCGGCACAAAACTTCTCCAACTACACTAAAGGACCCGAGTTCAAGAAGCTTACTGAGCCTTTTGGAGATGGGGTTTTCAACTCTGACTTGGAGTCGTGGAAATCCTACAGAAAGTTGATTCACTCGCTTGTTAAACACAGGAAGTTCCAGCTGTTTCAAGAGAGATCTATGCGGCAAAAGGTATCGCAAGGCCTGTTCCCTGTTCTTGAGCATGTGTCGAGACAAGGAACTGTGGTTGACTTGCAAGATGTTTTTCAGCGGTTCACCTTCGATAATATCTGCCTTTTGGTGATGGGTTTTGATCCAAAGTGCCTTACCATTGAATTACCGGAAGTTGATTACAGAACTGCATTTGACGAAGTAGAGGAGGCCATATTTTACCGGCATATTGTGCCGGAAAGCATTTGGAAGTTGCAGAAATGGCTTAACATAGGAGAAGAGAATAAGCTGAGAAGAGCCATGGAGATCTTGGATCCTTTCTTGTACCAGCGCATTTCATCAAAGAAAGGACAATTTCTGAGACGCAGAACGTCCCAAATGGAGCAAGTTGAGGATGGGAAGGACGAGGACTTTGATGTACTAACAGCTTGCATGGCAAAACAAGAAGAAGAAGCGAAAGGAGAAGTAGCACATACGGATGATTATAGAAGATCTGACAGATATCTAAGAGACATTGCATTCAATTTCATGGCAGCTGGGAAAGACACTGTAAACTCAGGTCTCACGTGGCTTTTCTGGCTTATTGCCACACACCCTTCAGTAGAAGAAAAGATACTAGAAGAGATCAAAGAAAATTTGCAGGCCAAAGATGATGGAAAGTGGAGGCTTTTCAGCATAGAAGAGCAAAGTAAACTAGTTTATCTCCATGCAGCCATCTGCGAGGCTCTTCGGCTATATCCATCATTTCCTTTCAATCGCAGATTCTCCGTTGAACCAGACATTCTTCCGAGCGGCCACCGCGTTAATGCGAACACGAAGATTATGGTGTCACTTTATTCAATGGGAAGTATGGAAGGGATATGGGGAGATGATTGCTTGGAGTTCAAACCCGAGAGATGGATTTCTGAGAAAGGAGGGATCGTGCACATACCATCTTACAAATTCATTGCGTTCAATACAGGACCTAGGAGCTGCTTGGGTCAAGACCTAACTTTCTTTCAGATGAAGACTATTGTTCCTGCAATTCTTTGGAATTATCATATTCAAGTGGTTGAAGGACATCCTATTTCTCCATGTCTCTCGGTCATGCTGCATATGAAACATGGCTTGAAGGTCAGGGTTTCCAAGAGATCATGATCAAGTACGTACGTACGTACGTACTAGTGTTTAATTAACAAGTGCTAGTTGTGTGTAATATTCCCTTCGCCAAGTCTTTGCAATAGAGATTAATTATGAATAAATCAAAATTGTTGTATGAGCAAGCAAGTAGTATTAATTTGTCATTCATTAAGATTCTTTTACATGTTATACATCACACCACTATCCTACTTTCATCCTACTATATAAAATGTCGTATATTAATTTATCACAGTTGGATGATAAAGAATCATTTAATAAATGATCATTTAATGGTGATAGACGTGTCACATCATGTATAGTGAGATAAAAGTAAAACGATAGTATGGTGTATAGAATTTTCCATCATTAGATCATAGCGAAGCACTTTTTATCGTATAAAATTCTAACTGTATCACACTTAATTTAGAGAACCGGACTATATGTCATTAGGCCATCAACTTACTGGCAAAAATTAAAACTATTAAAAAATAGTAATTAATTGGGAGCTATATGACTTCATCTAACTATCTTTCCTAAGTTTTTTTTTCCTTATATTCATATTTAACATGCAATGTTGGAGATACATATCTTTATCAATGTTTAAGAGCACTCCCAACAGGTACTGTAAAAGTGAGTTTTCTTTAAAATATAAAGAAATATTGTGAAAAAACGACTCCATCAGATTTTGTATTTTAAAAATATTTTACATCTTGATACAGTGATTCCTCTACATCTACAGAATCTTGTTCATGACTGTAAACTTTTTTAATTAATTTCTCTTTCTTCGTCCTCGATTTTCCTCATTCCTCCGCATTTCTTTTATTCTCATTTTAGACCCCTCTCTCTCATTCCGTTGCTTGGCGCCAAAGCCAGAACCAGAGGCCTTTCATCTTCCTCAACTTCACTCGCTGCTTCCAACGCAGATCGTCCATTTTGTTCTTCTTCAAGCTTTGTTGTCATTGTTGAGGTAAACATTAGATTTTTTTTTTTTTCCTTTAGCATATACTGGTTCACGGAAGCCCACGTCTCATTTTTTAACTTGTAAAAGAGTGCTCTTTTTTCTTTTTTCTTGCTTTGCCCCTTTCTCAGAATACAACCCTCGATGGTTTGAGAAAGAGGGTTGTATTGGGGTCTTGTTTTGTTTGGATTTGATTATGTTGGTGTGGGAAAAAGCAAGCTTCTTGTTTTCATTATAGGTGAAACTCTAGGGGAAATGGTGTGAGTTGTGGTTGATGGGCCCTCTACAAACAAAAAATATCTGTAATTTTCACGCGGTAGGAGTTCAGTTTCTGGCTTTGCATCTTGAAGTTTGTTGAGACCTGAGTAGCCCAATTAGGTGGTGTTAATCACTTCACCGTCTGCGTTATAGGTTTTCAATTTTGCCAATCGCATCTTATAATATTAAGTCGATCATTTCAATTTTGCGGTTGAGAGTCTAATGTGTTTTGTCTTGTCCAGTTTTAAGCATTGGTCTTTTATGGCACCTTGGTTTTGAGCTTTTTTCTTGATGTATCCATCAACAAAGCTTTTTCTAATGACATGGTCTGCAATGTATTTAATTCTGCAATGTATTTATGTACATGTTTTTAATTGTGCGGTCTACAACAGGAAGGGGAATTGGCATTTAAATGTGTGGTTTAACTATTGAATTATATAATCTCTTATTTTTATTTTTTGAATTAATTTATATTTTGATTAATTTAAAATAGAACATAATTATATGACAATGTATATGGGGAGATATTGCAAATATCAAAAGATATGAGGATATTATTGATAGTTAGAAAAAATATTTGAAATGAATAAAAAATATTAAAAAATATAATATTTAAATGATATAAAGAAAAAATAGAGAAGCTGATGTATAGTATATTGTAAAAGTCAGTATGTAAAATAGAAAAAGTAGATTTTGATGATGTATTTTAAAGTATAGGATAAAGAAACTATTGGGAGTGCTCTAAGATATAAGTTTTGGGTTCCAAATCACCATCCCCAAATGTATAAAAAAAAAAATACAAGTTATCCGCGTCATTCGTTTATTTCCTTCTCTTTCTCAAATATAACTATTTCTTGACCAATATTTAATTTCTAGAAAAATTAATAAAATCTCAAATCGAGAATAACCAGATTAGGAAACTTGATTAGCACTGTCGTCAACATACGTACGTAACTCCAGTCCCAAAAATAGCAAGGGCCTGTTGAAGCCTTTGCCGCAAACCAAGAAAAAGAAAAACAGAATCGCTTCTAACAGGTGTCTCCTACGAAGCCCAATTATCGGAGGCCAATGGGGACTCGCCACATAAGGGATAATGTAAAACCAACGTGAGGCACGCAGTAGAGAATCCTGAATCAATATCCCTCTACACTCCCCTTCTCTCACTCTTTCTCTCTCTCATTTTCTTCTTTCCATCTTCAAACCTTCGTCCCTCTCTCTCTCTCTCAGAAACATTTCTTCTACTTTTAATTACGAAGTGCTAGAAAATAGGGTAAACTCAAATTTCGATAAATGAAACTCGCAAAAAATGACACAAGCAAGAGAAATAAGGATAAGTCAAGTTTTGTATAAGTTCTGCTTGGAAGCTTAGAAAATAAGGAAAAAAATGAATCTAAAACTCTCATTATAAAGTATCCATCTTTTCATTTAAAAATAAAATTATCTTCCCAGAAAAATGAAAGCACGGTATAACAACTAAATTTTGAAGAAACCAGTCTATGGTTTACATGGCAACCAATCGCATATGAATGATCAATTAAACAAAGAAAATTTTGAAGAAACCCAAGAATTCGGCTAGGAGAGAAAGAGAGAGAGAGAGAGAGAGAGAAAGAACCAGTGATTGTGAAAAAGTGAAACTATGTTTGGTGCGTTGACGAGCGTGGAGAGGTGAAGCTTATTTTGACAGGAAATTAACAAGAAAAGCTAAAGAGCTAGGAGGCATTCGCAGGGAAGAAGAAAATGAGAGAGAGAGAGAGAGAGAGAGAGAGAGAAAAAAAAGGGGCGTAGACTGAGAAAGAAAAAAAAATCGTCTGAAATGCATACCACAGGCTGTTCCATGTATGGCATACGCTACACTTTTCCATTCTATGAGACTTGACTTTATTCTCACTGCAATACTTTATCCTCATAGATTCATCTCTTCCCCTTTACATAAACCAAGCCGCACGATTTCACAAAAGCAAAAATTTTAATCAACCACACAATCTTATATAAATTTGAAGCACTGTCACACAAATTTATAGTCTTCATTTTTTACATCGGTGCAAATGGAAGTTAATGATACAAGTATCACTTTTTGGGAATTTTTCGGTGGGAAGGATAGAGAGAGAAAAAAAAATTCTAAAATTTTTCGATAGGAAGAGCTGCCTGTTCAGCTCACATTTGCTTCCTCTGAAGTAGTGGGTTTCGACAAAATCGAGAGAGAGAGAGAGAGAGAGGATGGAGAAGGGGGTGGTTTTCGATAGAGCAATGACCCATTTCTTTTTCCTTTGCAGCACATAGTACTAATGAGAAGATGTGTATCCCACGTGACCCACTATGATTGGTTTCCGTTATTTGAAGAACAACGGAGACACGTGTGAAGTTATTCTCAAAGAAAAAGGCTCCACTTTGACATACTTCTCTCAGGTACTTTTGGTCCGTCAGAGAGAGAGACATATAGAGATGGAATACTACTGTGGACTTGTCTAAAAAATACGTATAGAATTTCCGCATGTTTGGATGTCAAGATCATTCCAATTCATCTTATTTTATTTCATTTCAATATTTAAACATCGTTCAAATATAAATATTTTTTAATCTTAAAATTTTTAAAATTTTAACTTTTTCATCTAATCATTACAACATTTTCAAGCTTCCAAACAAAACACATAAAAAATTTAATTTTTTCAAATCTCAAAATAAAAATTATATTAAAAAATTAAGTCCAAGGAGGCACAAAGATTAATAGGTATTGGATCTTTTAATCAATTCTGAGTACAAACGAGTGCCTCAACTATTCTTGGAGATAATGAATGAAATGGGTCAAGCACACGACCCCCTGCACTGAAGGTTAACTTGGAAGAAACAGTAGAAATAGGAATGGCCATCACATCCCGTGCAACTCTCGCCAATATAGGATACTTTCTTTCAATAATCTTCCATCAATCCAAAATATCAAAATTTGGAACTCAGGTCTCATAACCATGTTTCAAGTATTGATTAATCTCTAATTTGTTCCTTAAATTACATTCAATAATTTCTTGTTTATACTCAACCCAAAAACTTTGCTGAGAATCAAAATTAATCATATTAGGATCAACTGAGGAAGGAGGCTCAGAGTATGAAACTCCACTTGAACTCCCATACATAATACTATACTCCCCGTACATGTCAATCATCAATTATTTCACTTTTGCAATCATTTCTTCAACTAAATTACCACCATATATTTTTTTGAACAAAAAATATAAAGAACTAAATTTGCATCCTAGATCAAGAACAATAGCAATAAATATCATCAAGTTAGCTTTTTCAATTGATCCCCAATATTTGTCATACTTACTCTTCATGCTCGTAACTATACCTCTCAACACTGGATCATTACTTTAATTCATTATTTTATAAATGCGATTAGGTGCCACAAAACTCTTAGAAATATGCATTAGATGTGACATACAAAGAGTCAAAAAGTCTCGCAGTAGTATCATAAAAAATCTTCAAAAATTTAACCATTATACTAACTCTCACCCAATCACTAGAGCTGGGGGGCTCAAGCTCAAACTACGACAATAGCGAGAAAAATAATCATCAACATTCTCCAATCAAAAAAATGGCTTTTGAAATGTTTCTGCAACTTCCAGTATAAGATAAGTGGAGTTCCATCTAGTGGGAACATTAAGGCACACCAATTTTGAACAGCTGATTTTCTCCTTCTCTATACACTTCTTGAATTTTTCCATTTTTGCAAGAGATGATCTAACATACTTAACCGCATTGCGCACCTTTGTGATTGAATCATCACAATTTTTTAGCCCATTGTTCACAATAAGGTTCATAATATGGGCGCAACACCTTATGTGAATATACTTCTCCTCCAACAAATGACCTCTCACAAACCTTTTTAAGTAATCGATGGCAACATCGTTTGAGGAAGCATTGTCAACTGTAATAGTAAAAATCTTGTCAATTCTCTAATCCTGTAGACATGACTCTACATACTATCCAATAGTGTCCCCTTTGTGATTAGGAATCAAATAAAAATTTATAATATTTTTATGTAATTTTCATTCACAGTCAATAAAGTGTATAGTAAGCACATATAATTGAAGTTCTGATTGGACGTCCAAGTATCAATAGTTAAACTAACCTGCCCAACTGCCTTAAATACTTTCCTCAACTTCTCATTCTCTTTTTTAAATAGTTTAATACAATCTCTCGCTGCAATAGTTCGAGATGGCACTTGGAATCTTGGTTCTAGTGATTTACATACCTTCCTAAAGCTTTGAGCTTCCACCACCTTAAACGGAACCTCATCACAAATTATCATCTCTGCAATTGCCATTTGTACATCTTTTGGATCAAACTTATGTGTAGTTTGTTGATCAATGAGTCTAATTCTATTAGGATTTTTCTTACAAACACCAACATGATGCAACATACGTGATGTACCATTTTTTTGGGGTGACAAGCGTAAGTCTTGTGGCAGTAATTACACCTCGCTTTTGGGTCACTTAATGAATATCCATCTATTTTTGTAAAGTGTTCCCACACCATTGAAGGGTCCTTATTTGCCTTCCTTTTAGGAGGGAGAATGGTCTTACTACTACTAGACATGTTAATGTTTGAAGCTAAAGGAGTAGTAATCTTATCGTCTCTTAAATTTATAGGAGTGTCACTTTTGAAGAAATCCATAATATGAACTGACATATAATTATCATATAAAAACATGAGAAAATATAATAATTCGGCATGAGCATGCATTATCTAAGATTATATGCCTAGAACCCAACAACGCAAATACCAGCAAAACAAAATGGTTAATGACAAGTACCTAGTTAATGGATTCTCTAGACAAGTAACTAAAATATGTCTTTGAGGCACCAATCCTAAAAACTAAATATATAAACATTTCTCTAAATCCAAAAGTGAGGCTTCTAAAATGTTTTTTTATTTTATTTGATAAGTAATAATTTTATTCAAAGAAATAGGCATAAGCCCAATTACACATAACGTATACAAAAGAAACACCTACATCTTCCAAAAACGAAAAAAAAAAAAAAAAACTAACACCAGAAAACTAAAACAAAAGCAGAAAATTATCCTCCATTACAAAAGCTTTAACCCAAGAACTCAAAGTGCTCAAGAACAAATCCCTAAGCTCTCCCAATAAGTGTTCTTTATCTTTGAAGCATCTCCCATTTCTTTCAAGCCAAATGCACCACATAAGACAAGGAGGAATCATCTTCCAAACTCTCGCCGCCTTTCTACAGCCCTTCCCAAACTTACACCCTATCAACAGATCCACCACATCTCTAGGCATTACCCAATGTAATCATGTCCAACTCAAAGTCTCATTCCACAAATAGCTAGTCACTTCACAGTGAAGAAAAAGGTGATTTACTGATTCTCCAACCCGTTTACACATAACACACCAATCAGCAATAAGCATTCATTTTCTTCTAAAATTATCAGTGGTCAATACTTTACCTAAAGATGCCACCCAATAGAAAAAAAAAATCTTAGAGGGAATTTTTACTTTCCAAATATTTTTCCAAGAGAACACACATCTACTAAGGCTTGACAAAATTATATAGTAAATGTTATTATGTTATATATAATTTTGTTCGATATAAAATACCCTAATCAAAACTCTAAAGACTCGTATACTTTATAAATCCATACGGTGTTTGAATTGTATCCTTCAAGAAGGGTACGTGCTGCTTAATTGGTTTTTTTTGGTTCTGTTTTTATTGTTGGGCTTGGTCATAGCTGGGAAGTTCCAACACAAAACTCTTCCGGATTTTGTTCCCTAATATTTTCTTAGCAGCCCAACAAAACTTGAGACAAGCCGTGTGGTCAAACAAATTGGAACCCTAGGAAGTGTCTTATTAATCTTTCCAACAACTTAAGCAAGAATAAAAACTAAGAGAGAGAACAAGTCACCTGGAATGAATTGGAGACTCGCTCGAATCGGTGGGGCTGATCATACACGGCACGGACCCAAATTTGAGCTCGCTAGAATCACTCGAATCACTCGAAGCAAGAATAACAACACAAATCTCTAAGAAAGTCTTAGAGAGCACAGACCCAGAAGAGAGAGGTGGCAAAAAAAATAAAAAACAATATGGGAATACGGACCCAGACAAGCTGGAGAAGTCGACACTAGTTTCTTGGAGGCGTGATCGAGGAGAGAGAGAGAGAGAGAGAGAGAGAGAATTGGTTTCTACTTTCTTACAGGAGCCATCGAGGGGAGATGAAGCGTTGCAACGAAGATGAAGCGGACGGGTGTAGAGAGAGATGAATGGGAGTAGGGTTTGAAACGAAGATGAAGTGAATGAAGTGGACGGGCTGCTGTTTCGCCCGATAAACAGCAGTTTAGTTGAATCCGAATTGAACGGACGGGTTGCATCGGATTTATCTGGCAGGTCGGGTCATGATTTGTTTTATTATTATTTTTTTTTTACAAACCTACCTATGGTACTGTTTCTTTCCGTTATTATCATTATTTTTTTTTCTCTTTACAGATTCTTTCTGTGCATGAAAAGGATTGTATGCGAAAGGCATATTGCCTTGTGGAATCCCAAACTTCAAAATGAAGGTTTTGGGTTGGATTCCATATTTAAATTAAAAATAAATAAATAAATAAAAATAATTGTTTATCTAAAAATCTAAAATTTGGGATATTGGTTTTAAAAGTTTCGAATTTATTGAAATTCCGGTCAGGTCTGACTCAGGTTAATTCAGTCTGGATTCTAGCTCGAATTTGAAATTTAGATTTCAGTCTAGGTATATCCAGATTTTCAGATCGAAATGGATGAACAATCCTAGTGCTTTGTTGTTTTTTTTTTTTCTTATCCATGTATAATTTTGATCGTAGCATTCTTGTATATATTTTATAAAGAATTTTTCTATGTACAAGTAAGTTTGCATATCAATTTACGTACTAATATTATTACCTTTATATTCTAAATTCAAATTAATATTGTTTTTAATAAAGTTTACTTTCTAATTAATTATATTTAATAGATATATATAAGTATGTAGAATCGCTTACAACTAAATTTTTTGTTTTATAAAATAAAAAGATTACGGAGATAACATGGGAAATTACCTAGCGCCTAGCTTGGCAGCTTGAAACCCCAGGAACTGAAACTATACATGTAGTTGGTATGTAAATCACACTTTCACTATCGTTGACAAGATTTTATTTATAAAAAATTTAAAATTTAAATTTCTATTTTCATGTAAATAGCGTGAAGGGTGGCGCTCTAGCCACTTGCTTACAATTAAGATTTTATAGGTAGGTGCAAGAGCCACCGATAATTTTTTAAGTGAATTTTATATTTTTCCATTTTTTTTAAAGGGAGACTGCAATTTAGATGCTTTAAGATTTATACAAATTAATTTCCATGTATGTATATATATATATATTATATATATATAGAAAATGATACTTGGTCCCATAAGTTTGTCATTTTAAAGTATTGTTCGAATATTTTATTTTATTTATTTTAATGGTTAAAAAAGTGATTATTAGTGAAGTGGTATATTTTTTATTTTAAAAAAATGTTTAAATATGTTTAAACAATGTTTGAAAAATAAATAAATAAAAAATACATTTTGTACTAGTGATAAGTTTGAAAGGACAAAATAAGCAGCAACACCCTTGAAAGAAAGAATAATTCTACTTAGCATCTCACAAACCACACACCACATATCTTTTAACTTTTTTTTTCATTTTTCTCATAACAAGTAAATGGTATATGGATAATAAGTAAAACAACTCAGTTAGTTTAATAAGAATAAAATAAATAAATAAATTTTTTTTAAATATATAAAATGTGTGGTGTCGGATGATAAAAAATATCCCTATGAAAGAAATGGTTTGGTAGATATCTTATTCAATAATATAATAAACAATTCAACTTTTTCAAATATCAAAATAAAAAGTATATTAAAAAATTATATTATAATAATATTTTATTCAACTTTCAATTTTTATATCATCAAATTTATACAACCAAATCAAGCTAGACACCAAAAGAGTATCACTATAACATTACTGTATATTAAAAACATAATGGAAGTATTCAAAATTTTACTGTTTGGATTCAGAAATGAGTTAAGATGGTTTTAGATGAGTTGAATAAAATATTATTAGAATATTAGTTCTAATATTATTATTGTTTTGAAATTTGAAAAAATTAAATTGTTTATTATATTTTATGTGAAAATTTAAAAAAATTATAATTATAAATAAAATGAATTGAGTTGAGTTTCGGTAGCTCAATTCTCAATATATATATCAGTCTCTATTATATAAGCAGCTATCGAGCTGCTACAGTAATGAATAGTGAATTCTTGTCCATCCGTTTTTGCTTTCATTTTTTTTTCTATTTTACTGGTTTTAACCTGCTATTCAATACATAGGTGATGTGCATTTTCCTTCCATGTGTGTTGTGTCTTTGTGTCCGTTGAGTGGATGTTTTGAGTTTACTAGTTTTGTCTTTTAAGTTTTGCAGGTTGTGTCAGTACAAAATTTATGATTAAAGTGTTCTGTTAATTTGTTATTGGGATTTCTGACGCATTAACACTGCCATTTTAATCATGGGGAAGGAAATTGCTAGTTTCTAAAAACTGGTATGCTTTTGTCTCAACATATCATTTTTATGTTTTTTCTCTATGCTTTTTCTTTGTAGGCTATGCATGCATATAACCTATTGTGCCGCTTGCATCTTTAAATTTTTTAAAAAAAAAAATAAAGAAAAAACCGTGCTAGGCACGGAAAAAGAAGAAAAAATCACAAAAAACAAATAAAAAACACAGAAAACCTTAAAAAATTGTGACAAAAATCAATCGAAATCTAAAAAGTAGATAAAAAATCACAAAAATCATTAAAAAAAATATTCTTAACTAGTGGGTATAAAAAAACTTCATCATCACTGAAAAAAATAAAATCATATCCGTGCTCTTCTGCCCATTCATGGTCCTGCACTTTCCTACAAAGTAAGATAAGATACATGTCAATAAAATAAGATACATCTAAGTGGCTAAAAAAAACTATGCATGTTACTGAACAAAAAAAACACATGTTCTTCTGCCCATTCATGGTTCTGCACTTTTCTACAAAGTAAGATAAGATGCATGTAAGCAAAATAAGATACATCTAAGTTGCTAAAAAAAATTGTGCAGAAAAAACTGTGCACGTTACTGAACAAAAAAAAAAAAAAAACATATGCATGCATTATTTCACTGAGTTTTTTCCATATTTGGTTTGGGAGTTTTTCCATATTTGGCTTTGCAGTCTAATGAATGATAGGTTGCCTAGGAAGAGAGGGGACAATGCACTTCAAAAGTTAATGTGTTTTGTTCATCTTTAGGAGAGTTTCGAACTCTGTTTTCATCTTGTGTTCGTTGTTTCCTTACAAGTGGTTTTCTGGAAAACTTTCTTTGTGTGTTTTTACTTCTCATTTTTTCTCGTCTTTTTCATTTTTACCTTTTATTAGTTTTTCATGTTTGTTGCTGATGGTTTTTACTGGTGATTTCTTTTCACCTACTTTCACAAATCTTCTAAGGTGTTCTATTCTGGGGATTTTCAAAGTTGAAACTTTCTAATGCTTGATCATGGAGAGTGCATGGTTTTTTAGTGTAGTATTTTCTTATGGTTGTTTAGTGTAGTATTTTCTTATGGTTGTTTAGTTTAGTATTTTCTGATTTCCTTTGTTTTTGTTCGTTAGTTACTGCAGTGCTTAGTATTTTCTGTGGGCTATTTTTGTGGTTTATTTTTAAGTCTTGTTGGTTGAGGGCTTTAAGAGTTGAACATTTCTGTTTCTTATCTTTGTGAGTGTATTGTGTTATTTATATGCATTCATCAAATAATACATACACATATATGTTACAAAAAATTTAGAGTACAAACTCAAATAAAATTGTATGTTAACAGAGTTGTTTAACATTTATGGCTTTGATGATTTCAGACCCATTGATTACAATTTAAAAAATTATTTGAGATTTATAAGATGATTTCATGTTAAATATTTGTTGAGATTTATAGGAAAAAAAAGATACAGCAAACAAAAAAAAAAAAGCATAGAAGAATAGAATCAAAGTGAATAAAAATTTAGGCCAAAAAAGGAAAAAAAATTGACTTCTTTCTTCATTTACCTACAGAGAAATTATATCGTAAATCAAATTCATAACAGATTCAGAAATTTACCCAAAAAAAAAAAACACTTCTACAAACGCAAATGTTCTACATATTTTCATATTGCAGCTGATAGAAATTATACAAAAAAAAAATAAAATTGATATACGCACATCATCTCTTCAAATATGTAAAGTATGTGTTGAGATTTATAAAGGGGAAAAAAACCAACAGAAACGAAATTTAGAGTACAAACCCAAATAAAATTGTTTAACGGAATTGTTAAGCATTTATGGCTTTGATAATTTCAGACCCATTGGTTACAATTTAAAAAAGTATTTGAGATTTATAAGATGATTTCATGTTAAACATATGTTGAGATTTATAGAGAAAAAAAGGATATAGCCAAAAAAAAAAAAGGAGAAGAATTGAATCAAAGTAAAATAAAAATTTAGGCAAAAGAATAAAAAAATTTCCATATATTTCTTCATTTACCTACAGACAAATTATACCATAAATCAAAACCATAACAGATCCAGAGATTTACCAAAAGAAAAACAGAACTTCTACAAAGGCAAATGTTCTACATATTTTCAAATTACAAGCGACAGAAAAATGAAATTGATATATACACACCATCTCTTCAAACATGTGAAGATGTGTTGAGATTTTTAAAGGGAGAAAAAAACCAACAGAAATGAACAATATCCATTAATTTATCTACAGATTCACAATAGAAAAAACAAAGTAAAGATAAAAAAAAAAAAAATGAAAGCACAAATAAAAGGAAAGAAAAAACAGAGAGTGGGGGTGAGGGACCAGAGAGTGAGGCTGAGAAAGAGAGACGAGAGAGTGAGGTAGATTTTTCAATCACAAAACCCTAATAATGCAAACACAATCACAAAAATCCTAAATTTCGAATTAAAAAACCCTAATAAAACAATTTCATTATACCATCTACCACATTTGAGATTTCAAAGTAATTTTAAAAACACAAAAACAACTTATCGTGAGGAATCGAAGACGGAGAGAGGTAGGTGAGGCCGAGGATCTGTGCGTGGTAGCACTGGTAGGCTGCAGCTAGGTTATGTGTGACGGAGAGTGGGACTGAGGGATGAGAGAGTGAGTGTTTGGGACTTTGGTATTGTCCCTAAACACTAAGTCCATGAGCTCGCCTTGGTAGTGATGGTGACCGAGTGTCAAGCCTTCTTACTTGGCCTTCCACGTATAATGGCAATGATGGATTCCTAGGTTGATGAAGATGTGGTGTTTAGTGATGGAAAATATGATGAGTTCAGGTGATCTAAGTGATGATTTGGTAGGTTTGATGCAATGTGGAATGGCTTGAAGGTTACTCTTGATGTTGGGACAACTTAGATGACGATTAGGGTTGGTATGGTAAAGATAGGCTAGGGTTTGGATGGTGGCTAAAGGCAATTTCGAGATTAGGAAGTGATGGGCTAGGGTTGGAGTCTTGGATGAGTTGCTAAGGTTTGCAAGAGATGTGGATGAGTGGGATTAGGGTTTGGTGGTTAGGGTTGGTTGAATATGGGAGTGGTTATTGTGATCTATTAATTGTAGGATCAAATATAGGTAGATGTCACTTTGGGGTTTAGGTTTAGGGTTGGATGATGGAAGAAAGGTTTAGGGTTTGGAAGATAGTGGTAAGCAGCTAGGGTTGGCCGAACTTGGGAGGTTGAGAGATTTTAGAAAAGTTTCCTAAAATTTTGAGATTTGATTTTGGATAGTGTGGTGGTCGGCTATGTGGTGTGATTTGGTCAACTAGGGTTTTCAAGTTATGGAAACACTAGTATGAAAAGATTGGTGGACGGCTAGGTCAAATTCAAATAAGGCAAGAGTGGCCGAATTTGAATTTGAATGAAGAGGGAATATATGTTTCGGTTAGGGCTAGGTGGAATGTCGAAAAAGGCTAATTTAGATAAGTGGTTAATATGGAAAATGTGGGATTCGGCTAGGTCAATGTAAGATTGAATGAAAGATAGATATGGGGTGATTAGGATTCCTAAAGTTTAGGAATTGGTTAAGGTAAGATGAGATAGTCTTTGATTGACTTGAGTGATTCTAAAAAATGAGAGATTTGTGGAATTGGATATGGAATATAGGTTTTGATTGGGATGAATCAACTTTCCTTAAGTTAAGGAAGTTGTCAAGTAGGACTCTTAAGGGATGGCTAGGGTTTATGGAAGACAAGGGATTCGGCTAGGGTTTTGTTGGATGGATGGAGGCTAGTTTTGGTAAAAGACAATTATGGAAAGATTGAGGCTTAGTAGATTTCGGCTAGGTCAAGAGATATGATGGGTGAGGGAAGGCTAATTTTGGGAAGTGGAGCTTATGGTGTTTCGGCTAGGGTTATGGGGATGATGGAGGCTAGGTCTTATGGGATTGATGATTATGGAAAGTAGGGCAAACAATGTGTAGGTCAAAATATGTGAGTGGGAAAGATCAAATGGGTGAGTGGATTGTGTTTGTGAGATGGAATGATGCAAGACAATGTATGAACAATGGATGAATAGACTCAACAAAGGAATATGAAGACTCTCTTTACGGTTTATATGGATATTTTGAGAAATCAAAGAATATTAAGATTGAGGCTTAAGATGTCTTTGATTTGCAAGAAAGTAAAAATGAACAAGATGAAAAATCTAAGAACAAACAAGAAAATATAAGAACAATGTATTTTTGGGTTTTTGAATATAGAATAGAAGACATAAACACAAGATGGATAATTGAACGGAATAAAGAAATACTCATAAGATAGATAGATAAATTACTATTAATTCACGAATTGCACAATGATGAAATAAGATAGATTGAATCACCACATATTCACGAATTGCAAGGTGATGATCCTCTACTAGAGATTCACGAATGGCACCCAAGTAGTCCAAGTGCTAAGCACCGAAAAATGATCTCAAGAACAATAATCCACCCACTTAGGAATTTATCAAATTGTCAAAAGATGTAAAATGAAATGACTAAGGGTCCTATTTATAGAGATTACAAAGTGGAAACCCCCAATAGGTCCCTTGAAATATAATTAAATAAAATAAATAAAGATAAATAAATTATGTAGTCTTGCATGGCCAATGTAGCCCGTGATATGTCTTGGCCCTTGGTTGGCCTTGGCTAGCATTGATCCTAGAAGTGGCCCGATCTTTGTTGTCCATGGATGCCTAGGACCTTGTCTTAGGACGATTTTTTATGGGGTCCCAACAGTGAGGCCAACGTCAACAGTGGGTCAAATAGCAGCTGCACAGTGACTGGTGGAAAAGGTAATGGCGGAAACATGTAGATCGAGAGAGGGACTGAGAGTGTAGAAAGGAAAGTAAGGAGGGAATGAGAGAAAGAAATGGGAGTGAGGGATGTTAGGGTTAGAACTTAGGAATCGGGGATGTGGTGTCTGAAGGAGAGAGAGATAGGGAAATGGATTGTGCGGCGCTTCAGGGAGGAGAAGAAATGATAGGATTTTTATGACCCTTAAGGCCAAAACGACGGTGTTTTAAGGCGAGGGGTTGGGCTACCTTTTGGCACATGGGTTGGGCCCCTCACACGCATACGAGCTGCACTTTGGCACACGGGTGGGAAGGTCTCGGCTGTCTTTGGCTTTGGATTTGAACTTGGGTAGTGAAGATTTGGACTAACATGTGACAAATAGATAGTGCTGTAAATGTTTTAAAAAAAATTTTTTTCTTAAGAAAAGTGTTACTCTATATGCCAATTGTTAAAATAATTGTAATAAAAAAATTGAAAAAATAAATTCTAAATTTTTGCAGCTTGATTTCCGTCTAAATTTAACAATAATAGTTCTATTTATTCATATGTCATATTTAAAAAACATATGAACTTGTGATTATTGATTATATTGATTCGATATTTCTTATATGTGAATATTTTTTTCTACAGTTGTCAATGATGAGAATTTATATCATAATTATATGATTAAATTATTTAATACTTAATAATGTACTTTATAAATTTAAAATTAACATATTATATATTTAATTTACATAAAAAAATTATAAATTTAAAATTAACATATTAAAATTAACATAATATAATTTAATTATAAATTTTCATAAGATAAAAAATATTTTATTAATAGTTTAAATAGATTCATATATTGATTAAATCACTTAATGTTTTCATAGAAGACTCAATCCGAAAAATCAAAATAATATATAAGAAGAAAACACCTTAACACAAAATACACAACAATTTTTACAATAGTAAAATAAAATAATGAAGACGATCATAATAATAATAATAAATTGAAATTAAAGAGCAAATAATAATATAAAATATTATTAAAAAATTGAAGTATAGATAATATATTATTGTGATACAGAAGACCTAATCCGAAAAACTAAAATAATATATAAGAAAACACCTTAACACATAATACACAACAATTTTTACAATAGTAAAATAAAATAATGAAGACCATAATAATAATAATAATAATAATAATAATTGAAATTAAAGAACCAATAATAATATAAAATATTATTAGAAAACTGAATTTTATATAATATATTATTGTGACATAGAAGACCTAATCCGAAAAACCAAAATAATATATAAGAAAACACTTTAACACAAAATACACAACAACTTTTGCAATAGTAAAATAAAATAAGGAAGACCATCATAATAATAATAAAAATAAATTAAAATTAAAGAGCCAATAATAATTTAAAATATTATTAGAAAATTGAAGTTTATATAATATATTATTGTGACAAACACAGGAGAAGTGTAGATTGCATACCCAGTTGTCCTCGTTTACTTAGATTCAATTGGAGCTCAAAAGCTTGTTTCAACATCCAAGGCAATTCGAGTACCGGAGCTCGCAACAGAGCTTGTGGCAAAGGCAGACTTTTTGGTTAAATTTTCAGTTTTAGTTAGAGAACCAATGCCAGTGGATCCCACAAAGGTAAAGGTTGGAGCAAAGATGGCAACAGCTGGAGCAAGCATAGTAGGTAGCTAGAGCATAGGCAGAGACAAAACAAGCGCCAGGGTGGGAGGAAAAAGAAGGAAGCTGAGAAGGGCGAGGCAGGAAAAGAAAGGCATTACGAGAAGGATAAAACAATTATCATGTCTTCATTGGGTTTAGGATTAATGAGGAAGTTTTGAATAGAATACTAGAGACAAGTTTTTAGAGCGGTTTAAAATTTTTTTGCATTGTTCCAAAATGTTTATAAAAAAACATATTTGAACAATTTTTTGTGCTTATATATGTGTGACTGTGTGTGTATACAATGCAATCAAAACTTACAATGTCTTTTGTGTTTAGACAGGAATTATCCTCCTTTATCAAGAGATCTAAATATATAAAAGACTCTCCACTGTTCATTTTAAGACTTGTAAGTGCCTTTTTATATTATATATATATATATATCTTTTTTTGCTGGTCTCTGCTTGTAATTTTTAGTGGATACTTACTAATAGCAAATTAATTTTAAGAAATATTTTATTTTATGAATTTTGATATGTGATATCGATCTATATTTTTTATAGGTTCTCTTCCCATGGTATTTTTTCATTTCACGTGTTATTTTATTATCTTCGTTTCCTTGTTGATTTAATATGTATATTTCAACATATTAATCAATGAAATTGTTTATAGCATTTAAAATGCACCATGGAGGTGTGCATTTCGTATTAAGCGATTGTTAATTATTCATTTAGTTTTGGTTGTGTGGAACAATATCCAACGTTTAGAAGAATTGTTTGTTTCATTAACATAATGAGAAATGGTAAGATTGTATTAATGAGTTATGTAGCATTTGTTTTTAAATAGAAATATTAATTTTGTAAAAGTTAAGCTGGGAAACTAATTTTTGAGATCATGGAAAACAACTAGCAAAGAAAATCCCGTATAAAGATTTACAAAAAATAAAAATGAAGAATTCCGTAAAAAACAAAGAGAAAGATATGCTAAAAGTAAAGCATCTAGGAGCAATTCCATCCAGTTAAAAGATTTAGCTTCATTTGGGTGTGATCAAATGACTACGTTTATTGATGAACCTTCAAATGATAATGTCTAACATATGAACATTATTAAGGACTTCACTGTTCTACAAAAAGCATGGAAGAGACAACGAATTTTCAACTCTTATGTTGACATCGATGAATTGGCTTCATCTCATGAAGTATGTGCTCCTCCTGGTGTTAATGTCTGTGTGGTTGATTCAGAGATAACTTCATCATTAAACAATGTGACAAGTCATTCTATGGATTTCCTGACACGTAAATCAGGAAACATATATATATAGATGAAACAACCGCCTTTAATCAGCTATTGATTCAACATGTTTTCCTGAAATTATTTTTTTATCTTTCTTATTCAAGCGACCTTATATTCTTTTTCTTTAAAATTTGAGAACATTCTATTCAAATAGGCTCCATGTGTTGTTCGGCAAGAGTCAAGCGATTCTATAATGAAACAAACGGATTTTGCTGTACTGATAGGACAATTTCTTTGGTCACAAATGATGTCCTTGATTAGTTTTATGATCTTTTTACCTCCGACACAAATGAAGTTGCGCATTTTAAGACCTATGTTCAAATTTATAATAACAAGTTCGCGTTTATATCTTTTGGAGTTAAATTCGATAGAGATCTTTATAGATAAAATAGAGGGATTTATACCTCCGAACTCAAGGACAGATCTATCACTATATCAATGATTTAGTCTCTTTAAATGGTCGTCTTTCTTATCTCCAATTGTATTTCTATGATATGAGCATGAATTAGAAAATCACGTTTCTGATTTAGACAAAATAAATCCATCAATTATAGCTCAACTCATTGATATTCTTCACATCAATCTACATTCTGTGTTCTTCCGGTCTCTTCGTGATTTGCCAAATTTGAAAATGATGAATATCCATATAAGATTAGATGCTAGCCTAGATCAGCGTGTATTCAATGCCCAGACATCTTTACAAGTTGTAGCAATATAGGTTGAAAATGAAGATGGAGATCATATGAGAGGATGAGACATTTGTGTCTTTAGTCATTCTGGTGGAAGTCATATAATTTAGTATTATTCTTGCTGTTATGATCCACTTCAGTATGCACTGTTATTTCTTTTTGGAGATATTGGTTAGCATCAAGGCATTTAATGTGTCAATAGAGGAAGTACATTAATATGTAATGAAACAACCCGATCAATAGATCATCACAAATCAATGTCAGCAGAAGAATTACTTACAAGAGAACAGCGAGGTTAGAGTGTAATCTTAATCTTTCCATTTTGTACTTAGTTTATTGACGTCCAATTTTGTAATATTTCATTCTCCTTCAAATTTTGTAGCATTAAACAGAAAAATGAAGGATCCAATTGTTTCGTGCCGTGAATATTATTGCTACAAATTGTAAATCAGAGAAAATGTCAAGTCAATTTTGTTGTTGTCTGGTCATTTATTGCAACAATTTGTTGTTGATATGTATGTTAAGATCGAAACATCAAGATTAGATTATTTTCGTAGCAAACAACAACATATTCGATCTGAGTTTTATCAAAGTATTATTGATAGAATTACGCTTGAGGAAACTAATGCTTCTAATGTTGGAAAACGGATTATTCTGCCTTCGTAGTTTATTGGAGGTCCAAGAGATATGCGAAAAAGATATATGAAAGCAATTGCTTTAGTTCAGCGTTATGGTAAACCAGACATTTTTGTAACAATGACATGCAATCTAAACTGGTAAGAAATTTCAAATGAATTACGCCTTAATGAGGAGAGTCAAAATCGGCCTGATTTGGTTGCTCGGGTCTTTCATGTAAAATTAGAAGAATTAAATGATCGATTATGTAAGCGGCAGATATTTAGAAAAGCCTCATTATATGTTTTTGTTATTGAGCACCAAAAAAGAGGACTTCCACATGCTCATTTTTTAATTATATTACAGAGAGATTGGAACCTCTATGCGCCTAAATCTTTTAATGAGATTGTATCGGTAGAAATACCTTATAAAAATACAAATTTGCACTTGCATAACGCTGTTGTAAAGCATATGATGCCTAAACCATGTGGGGTGTTGAATCCAACAAATGTTTGCATGAAAAAAATGGTTATTGCAAAGACCATTATCTAAAAAGTTTTGCATCGGGTACGATTGTTGGAAATGATTGCTTCCCAATATATAGGCGTTCTGACAATGGAATAACTGTCAATATGAGAGGTTATAATTTGGATAATTGTTGGGTCGTCCATATAATCCGTATTTACTTGCAACATTTGACTGTCACATTAACGTCGAGATTTGTTCTATGGTAAAAGTAGTCAAATATCTTTGTAATTATATTTACAAATGGCATGATCGTGTTGCTTTCAATATGGTTTCTGAACACAACAATTAACAAATTGATGAAATCCAACAATTCTAATAAGCCCAATGGATTGTTCCGCCTGTAGCTATGTGGAGAACATATGGCTTCATTATTAATAAAATGTACACAGCAGTGTATAGCTTACATTTACATCTCAATGATTAACACTAAGTAACTTTTTGTGCAAATGAAGACTTAATCAATGTTCTAAACTCTGATCGGTTAGCAAAATCGATGTTAACAGAATTCTTTGCATTAAACCGAGTTGATGAGCATGTCAGGACGTTGTTGTATAAAAAATTTTCAGAATTCTATGTTTAGAGCCAACAATACAAAAAGTGGACTTGTCGGAAAAAGAAAATTGTTATAGGTCGAATTGTTACAACAAATCCATTTGAAGGTGAGAGGTATTATCTACGGATATTGCTAAATCATATAAGAAGACCTTTATCATTTGAACATCTTAGGACAGTTGATGATGTTGTGGCTTCGACATTTCTTGAGGCAGCAACTATGCATGGTTTGCTACAGATAGACAGTGACTTAGAAGATTGTTTACATGAAATATCTCTATATCAAATGCCGTCTAGTTTGAGACGGCTATTTGCAACTATATTGGTTTATTGTAATCCAACCAATCTGAGTGAGCTTTGTGAACGTTTTGAGCAAGATATGTCAATTGATTTTAGGTCAACTGAAGATTCTATATTCAATATAAGAATGCAAGTTTTGTGCTCAATCTCTTTTACACTTGAATCAATGTGGAAAGACATTAATTCGTTCCATCTTCTTGATGAGAATATTTGTTTCGATGAAGACCAATTTGAATCTAGGAAAATCGACGATGAATTGGCTGTTGAAATTCCAGAAGAAGATTTTACTGCATCAGAAGCCCTTAGTAGTGAACAACGACTTGTCTATAATTTAGTTTTGGGAAAAGTTTTTTCAAATAGAGCTACTACATTCTTTGTTGATGGCCCTGGTGAGACAGGGAAAACATTCTTGTACAAGGCACTTCTCGCCACAGTAAGATCAAGAAAATTAGTGGCATTTGTAACTGCTTCATCTAGTGTTGCTGCATCTATCCTTCCTGGAAGTCGAACAGCACACTCACGCTTTAAGATTCCACTGGATACTTATGAACATAGCATGTGTTATGTTAATAAACAAAGTACCCATGCAAAAAAACTGCTACATGTAGCAAGATTAATTATATGGAATGAGACCCCTATGTTAAGAAAGCAACACATCGAAGCGTTAGATTAAATGCTATGAGACATTAATGATTCATCGTTAACATTCAGTGGAAAAGATGTTTTTTATGGAGATTTTTGCCAAGTTTTACCTATAGTTCATAAAGGAACAAGACAAGAACAGATTGACGCTAGTTTGGTTTCTTACTATTTATGGCCTACATTGATCAAGCTTCATTTGACTGAAAATATGCTAGCAAGATTGGATCCAGTTTTTTCAGAATATGTGTTAGAATTAAGCAACAGAATGCCACCAATCACTGTTGATGAAACTATAAAAATTCTTGATGGCATGTTTGTTCCCTATGAAGATGACTGCACTTCTTTGGATAATTTAATAGATGTTTTCCATGATATTCATGAATATTCAATAAATATTTCAGTTATGATGGATCGGGTCATACTAACACCAAAGAACAGTTATGTTGATGAAATAAATGCACCACTAATTCATAGGCTTCCTGGTGAGCTTAGGCGATATTATAGCTTTGATGAAGCAATAGATGCATTAAATAATCAGTCGAAGGATTTTTTAAATACTCTAACACCTAATGGACTTCCTCCTCATGAATTGTTATTGAAGATAAATTATCACATCATGCTTCTTAGAAACATTAATCCGTCAGAATGACTATGCAATGGAACATGCCTAATTTATCGAGCTTTTGATCGAAATGTCATTGATGCAGAAATTGCAGTTGGGCACCATAGCGGAAAAAGAGTATTTATTCCAAGGATCTCATTCTTACCAAATGTTGATGAAAATAGTGGTTTCCCATTCAAAAGAATCCAATTCCCTAGCAACTTAAGCTTTGCAATGACCATAAATAAGTCGCAATGGCAAATATTAGATTTTGTTCAGATATATTTACCACAACCTGTTTTCTCACATGGTCAATTATATGTGGCTTTATCAAGGGCTAAGACTGCATCTACAGTAAGGGTTTTAATACGACCAGTGTGACTGAATGATCAGAAAAGAACTGCATAAAAAATATTGTGTATACGGAATTATTAAGATTAGCATGTTTAGATTAATGTTATATGAGAAATGATTCAATTGAATAATATGAGTTTAACTACTTAAACAAAATTATGCATTTAATAGAATTCTCTTTTCTGTATGTTTGGTGTTGTGTTCTTGAAATATTTATTGTGTTCTTTAATTATCTTTGCAATTTTCTTTTTAAATTTAGTATTGAGTTTACCATTCCTACATATTTAATATCTTTGTATGTGAACAGCTTTAAAGATGCGGACAATTTATACATCAATAAAAGATATCACTCCGAATATAAGGAATTGAAAAATGAAAATAATTGTGGCAGACAAGTCACCCAAATGAATAGGCCAACGCTAACTAGTGAAGTACCAAACCCTAACATTGATTGATCTAGAAGTATAGTAGTTATTTCTATCTATTGTCTTTTGTCTTTTTTGGTGTACTAAAAACTTGTAAAGGATTTTGTTATTTTTGCATCCTATCTATTAAGTTTTGTTTTTTTATTTTTTGACTACTGATTTGTTGGGTCTTTTGATATTTGATTTTTTAAATATTTTCATATTATATAAATGTTGATATGTTCAGTTCATTTAGTTCTCTTCTTGTAACACATTTAAAAAAATATTATTCTTTAAAACCCAAAAAAAAAATGAAACAAAATTATTATACTCAATTATTCATTACATTTTTTTTTTTTTGCAAATTATTCGTTTCAATTTCATATACTGTATAGGGAAATTGAGTGCAAGCGGCAATGTTTAATAAAGATATTGACTCACGAGATGATACTTTACATATTTTCCGTTCATATTACACCAGTAATACATATGTGAGGCCATTGGATCCAAAATATAGAATTGAAATACATGAATATCAATGGATTCTAAATTCTAAAACGATAATTGAGGAAGTTCCAAAAGATGAAGAGCAATTGGAGCCACTGAAGTACCAACTCATTGTGTTTAATGAATTAGACGATTACAAAAACTTAATTGTAAAAATAGGTAATTCACATTTTATTTTAGAATCTTTAATTATCACTATATTAAAAATTTAAATATTATTTGTCAAATGTTTTGGCTCTCGCAATCTATATCAAGTCATGTAGAGAGATAACTACAGCTCATGGACCAACAACTATTCAGGAAATCTATGTCGTTGATCAGAAGTACAAATATTTTTTTGGTAGTTCACTCTTTTAGAATTATGTTTTAGCCTTTATTTCTTGCATATTCTGTTAATTCTTTTTTTTATTCCAATTTTGTAGCTTAAACCCTATATGTTTAACTATGTGGGGTCAATTTGTACAAGATGAATGCCAAAAAAGCTCGAAAATAATTGGGACAAAGTCAATTATGCTTAGAATAAGGGTAAGAGTTGGTTCTTATAATGATATTTTTAATAATTAACAATCTTATATTTTCTTTTATATTTTATATGCTTGCATCAATCATGATCTCTATTCCCAGTGAAGAATTGTCTCTTTGCAAAAGTGGTAATCGTCACAAATAAGTCATTATTTGTTTCATGCCACTTGAATATTGAAATCTCCATATTTTTATTTCTTATGTTGCATTTGTTTTTATGAATTTTAAGGGCAGTAATTAATGATTTATTACTTGAGAGTATTATTGCAAAACGCTTGACATATTCGTCTACGTCTCTCTCTTATGTTGGTATTCGGAAAATAATCAAGAATTGTGATTTTGCTGAATTAATCAAAAGTTTACAGCCCATGGCGGTAAAATCCTATTCTTCATAACAAATTCAAATATTTATACAATTAATTCATCTAAAAAATTATTTCTAATGTAATGTAAAAAGTAAAATTTTGGATAAAGGCAAAAATAATTGACGTTGATTTGCGCAAAATATTTTTTTACATGTCGTGTATTGGTTCTAATAAAAGAACTGGGTATGATTACAATGATAGTTTCCTTTGTTATCATTGCAAACAGCAAAGTATTTCCCAATATGTATCTTTCAAATTTTTTGTTTTGTTTGATAATTTATGTGATAGATTAAATGTATAACTTTTATTGATTCTAATTTAAAATGATATTTCCATCAAATTTATAGTTATCGAGCATATATTAAACTCGACGATGGTACATAAAGACTATCTACTATTATGTTTAGTGGAATTGTAGAGGAAGCATTCGATTGTTCTGCAGTTGAACTTATGAATCAGACTGGCGATGTATGTTTTCTTATTTTCCATTGCCTTTATCGTTGTGAGTGAAAAAGTCAATCTTAGAATTTTTGACATAATTACTACATTATCTATAAGTACATTGAGGTTTATATTAAAAAAAACTATTAAAAGCAAATTATAACAAAAACAAGTTAATTTTTATATGCTTGTCTGTTATGCCAATTTTATTTTTATTTATAACATGCATAGTAATTTAATTAAGAACATTGCATTTAAAGATTTGTGGTAATTTACAAGACATCAATTTCTAACATATATGTTCTTTAAATTATTATTAATCATGCAAGGTTATTAAATATTTCCTTTGCAGGAACATATGCTATATATAGAAAATCTTATAGCACAAGTTTCGCAGAAAGAGTAGATGATTAAACTTTTAGTAGACCCCAATTAACCCAACCAACAGCAGCACAAGAATTTCAATATCGTCTCTATTGATGCAGTACAAGATAACACAAAAGATGGATTATGGTAAAAACATCAAATGACTCATATTTTAAATGGATTTCTTTCTTCGGTTTGTTGTTAAAACTATCGATGTTATAAATATGTGTTGCACTATGTTATATTTTGAACTAATATTTTTATTGGGCTTGTATTAAACTTATCGTAGACAACTTTGCTAAAACTATCGATGTTATAAATATGTGTTGCACTATGTTATATTTTGAACTAATATTTTTATCTTCTAATCTATGCAAGCATGCAGTTATTATACTTTACTTAACTATCATTACCCCTAAATATTTGTTAGATTTCACATATTTTTCCATATGTTTTAAATTATTGATTAAAATCAACATTTTTATGAAATATATACTATTTTTTAAAAATAATTATTTCACCGAATTAAATAAAATAATTATTTTATCGAACTAGACAAACGTGCTTTATACGTAGTTCCGACCTAATGTATGTATATATATATATATATAAAAGAAATGACGTAATATGTGATACTCTTCAATGGATGATCATTAATTGGTTTGAATCTTGAATTGTTTGTTTGCCCTAACTTGTACGTAAGTAATGGCCGGCGTATTCCTCAGCTATTCTTCCCTATTCTATACCCTACTAAAAAAAACATTACTGCCTCCTATAAAAGGAAAAAAAATAATAGATATGAAAATTAAATAGTGACCGACCCCTACACCCCTTCTACGCCTGCAACCCGACCAATTTGCGCTGTGTTTGGCCCGATTCCTTCCGACTGCAAGAGAATATAAACCGACCCGACCGGCCAACCCGTTTTTAAATTATTATTTAAAAAAAAACAAAAAACAACTGAACCTTTTTCTTTCCTCGGAAACCAAACAAAAATAGCCTAAGAAAGAGAGAGAACTTTCTCGGAAACCAAACAACAATGAACCTAAAAAAGAGAGATTTTTCACAAATTTTCCCCAACACTTTCTCGGAAACCAAACAACAGCAAGTATCTTACCCAGAACTGAAAATGATTGATAACCAAAGCCAAAAAGAAGAGAGAGAAAATAACTACTCTTTATAGCCACCGTACCACCAAACGATGTTCCAATAAGAGAAAATGGCCGCTCTTCCTACTTCACACAAAGGTATAAGTATATATATTGAATTTCAACACCCAGACAACAAAGCCCCCCAAGAAAATTCGTCGACTGTGCAAAAGAACCTTTGAATTTGAAATGGTTTCCGAGAGAATGAAAACGGTTAAAGAGAGAGAGAGAAGGGGGGGGAGAGAGAGAGCTGTTGGAGACAAATTTTATGTTAGCATGTCAGTGTGAGGCCGATGATGACAGAGAGAAATGGGATGGCATTTCACGTGTTAGCCGGATCAAAACTGGCATTTAGCGGGTTCAACCCGCAAGTTTGTTCAAACGGTCGGGTCGGGTCTCGACTGACCGGGACAGCAACTTTTCTGCACAGGCTACACCACTATTCCTCAAGATAAAAGCTGCGCCTGTCGTAGTAATCAACCGAAAAAGGTTAAACAACACGCGATGCCGGTCATACTCCCGATGCTATGATATAAAAACCGGGGCACAGGCCACGACACATGCACTATAAATAGAGGAAGTTCGGAAACCAAAAACATCATCCCCAAGTTCAAAATTTATGAAACCCAGGTGACGTACCTAGCCTGCTTTATATTTCACCTACAAACATCCATCAAACGCTTATAAGATCGATACAGCTCCGACCAATATTCTAATCATGGGCGCCATGCTAATTGATGTCGACGTTATTGTTCAGATACTTGTGGCGTTTCTTTGTTTTCTCCCTCTCTGCCTGATCTGGAGTTGGAAGAGAACAATTACTCCTGTCACGAACTGGCCTCTTGTTGGAATGCTGCCTGGGCTTCTTTTTAAGTTATCCGATATCCATGAATATGCAACCCAGGTTCTGAAACAAAATGGTGGGACTTTTCAGTTCAAAGGGCCATGGTCAGCTAACATGGACTTTTTGGTCACTTGTGATCCCATGAACGTGCGCTATATATCGGCACAAAACTTCGCCAACTACACTAAAGGACCCGAGTTCAAGAAGCTTGCTGAGCCTTTTGGAGATGGGGTTCTCAACTCTGACTCGGAGTCGTGGAAATCCTACAGAAAGTTGATTCACTCGATTATTAAACACAGGAAGTTCCAGCTGTTTCAAGAGAGATCTATGCGGCAAAAGGTATCGCAGGGCCTGTTCCCTGTTCTTGAACATGTGTCGAGACAAAGAACTGTGGTAGACTTGCAAGATGTTTTTCAGCGGTTCACCTTCGATAATATCTGCCTTTTGGTGATGGGTTTTGATCCAAAGTGCCTCTGCGTTGAATTACCCGAAGTTGATTACAGAACGGCATTTGACGAAGTAGAGGAGGCCATATTTTACCGACATATTGTGCCGGAAAGCATTTGGAAGTTGCAGAAATGGCTTAACATAGGAGAAGAGAATAAGCTGAGAAGAGCCACGGAGATCTTGGATCGTTTCTTGTACCAGCGCATTTCATCAAAGAAAGGAGAATTTCTGAGACGCAGAACGTCCCAAATGGAGCAAGTTGAGGATGGGAAGGACGAGGACTTTGATTTACTAACAGCTTGCATGGCAGAACAAGAAGAAGAAGAAGCGAAAGGAGTAGCAGCACAGACGGATGATTATAGAAGATCCGACAGATATCTAAGAGACATTGCATTCAATTTCATGGCAGGTGGGAAAGACACTGTAACCGCAGGTCTCACTTGGCTTTTCTGGCTAATTGCCACACACCCTTCAGTAGAAGAAAAGATACTAGAAGAGATAAAAGAAAATTTGCAGGCCAAAGCTGATGGAAAGTGGAGGCTTTTCAGCATAGAAGAGCAAAGCAAACTAGTTTATCTACATGCAGCCATCTGCGAGGCTCTTCGGCTATATCCATCAGTACCTTTCAATCACAGATTTTCCGTTGAACCAGACGTTCTTCCGAGCGGCCACCGTCTTAATGCGAACACGAAGATAATGGTATCACTTTATTCAATGGGAAGTATGGAAGGGATATGGGGAGATGATTGCTTGGAGTTCAAACCCGAGAGATGGATTTCTGAGAAAGGAGGAATCGTGCACATACCATCTTACAAATTCATTGCGTTCAATTCAGGACCTAGGAGCTGCTTGGGTCAAGACCTAACTTTCTTTCAGATGAAGACTATTGTTCCTGCAATTCTTTGGAATTATCGTATTCAAGTCGTTGAAGGACATCCTATTTCTCCATTACTTTCTGTCATGCTGCTTATGAAACTTGGCTTGAAGGTCAGGGTTTCCAAGAGATTGTGATGATGATCAAGTACGTACGTACTAGTGGTTGATAATGAGGAGGAGGAATATTATTACAAGTAATTTTACTTATCATCTTCACACATTATCTTTACTTTAATTCTTTTTTATTTTTCATATAATAAATATGTGTTGTATGGACGAGAAGTAGAACAACTCAATTAGTTTAACAATAATAAAATAAAATAAAATAATAAATAATAAATAATTTTAAAATCTATAAAATATGTTATGTGGGATGATGAGCAGCATATCTCTCTATTATGAATAATTTTCCCTTTGCCAAGTCTTTGTAACAGAGATTAATTATGAATAAATCAAAATTGTTTTATGAGCAGCAAGTAGTAACTGTAGTATATATTAATTTGTCATTCATTAAGATTCTTTTACATGCAATTATATTATATATATCCGTACGTCTCAAATAGTTTAGGATAAATAATGTAGTTAGTAGACAACGTGTTTCTCTATTTTTATATTAGAAATGTTTGGTTCGTATATATAAAGAGTGATTCCACAAAAATAGAATTTATAAGGCCATCAAGTTCTTATAAAAAATTAGAACTACAAAAAAAATTAGTAATAAATTGGGAGCTATTTAGAATTCATCTAACTATCTTTCGTAAGTTTTTTTCTTTGAGCCTTGTTAGGTACAAACGGTTTGGTGTACCAAACCACGTATCAATATTTACATGGCATTGAAAAATAAATAAAAAAAGAAAAATTTTAAGAGAAGAAGAATGTCTTTTGTCTTACAAAAATTATTTCTGTCTTTAATTCGGATACCTTACATGTTAGCATCAGTACATGGTTTACTGCACGAACTCGCTTGCAAGAAGAATTTTTTTAGATGAAAACCCGCCCTACTTCGCAAACTCGGTATGAGATTTTATTAATTTTTCTAGAAATTAAATATTGGTCAAGAAATATTTATATCTAAGAAAAAAAAGAAGAAAGAAACGAATCATGTGGATAACTTATATCTTAAACATTGTTAGTTTATATATATATATATGTATATATATAAAAAAATTTTCTTGCAAGTGAGCTCGAGCAATTAAATTACATACTAATACTAACATGTAAGGCATTTATTTAATAAAACGATACGAATTGAAGATAAAAATAATCTTTATAACATAAAAGACCTTCATCTTTTCTCAAAATTTTTCTTTTTTTATTTTTCATGTGAGCATTGATATGCCCGTTAATCCATAGCAAGGCTCTTTCGTCTGTATTCGTTTGGGGCTTTTCGCTTGAAAAGTGAGACCGGAGAATAACCAGATTAGGAAACTTGATCTGCACTGCCGTCGACGTGCGTACCTAACTACAGAAAATAGCAAGAGCCTGCCGAAGTCTTTGCCCCAAACCCGGAAAAAAGAAAGAAAAATGCTCCAGTACATTTTTTTTTTTTATAGGAAAATGCTCCGGTACTTCTACGTAGCTCTCTGTGATATTAATTCTGGTCCACAGAGGGAGAGGGATAGAGATGGAATACTACTATTGACTTGTCTAAAAAATACGCAGACGGAACGGCACGTTTGGACGTAGAGATCATTTTAATTCATATCATCTTATCTCATCTCAATATTTAAATATTATTTAAATATAAATATTTTTTTAATTTTTAATTTTTAATTTTTTTATCTAACTATTACAACTTTCTCAAACTGACAATCAAAACACACAAATAATTTAATTTTTTTAAATTTTAAAATAAAAATTATATTAAAAAATTACATTCTAACAATATTTTAACTTCCTATATTTTTATTCAACTTTTTTCTCTCTTCTTTTTCAAAACTCCATAAAAAATCTTAACTCAAATATCTCACTACTATTCACAAAATATTTTATTACTATTCACATATTGCTCATCCTATCTCATCTCAACATCCAAACAATATTGTATATGATTGACCTTCCCAAAAAAATAATTAAGAGAAATGATATTTGCAATCTTATGATATTCAAGTTCTACGCATTCTCTTTGTAAAAAGTAAGTAAATCTCAGAGTTACATGAAAAAATTATTTTTTTTAATAATAGACTCTATTTTTTTTTTAAAATAAGTACATGAAATTTGTACATCTTAAAACTATATATTTAGTCAAAAAGTAATTAAGGAGAATGGGTACCTATTGATTTTTGAAAAAACAAAAATGATTATTGTTAAAAGAGTATCCAAGCGATACATAGTTAACACACCCTAGACACCTATCAATGTGGGAGCTATGTTAGAGTGACCCACGATCAAGACTTATTGTCTTAAAAATTCATTTCGAAGCCTTACACCACATACCCTTTTTTTTTATAGTTTTTTATTTTTAAATCAAAATATTTATAGGTAGGGTTAGAAATGAATATAGCAACTCGAGCTCAACTCGTATATACTCAATTCAAAATCGGCTCATTCAATAAATGAGATATTGGTAAACATTAATATAGGTTCGAATATTAAACAAGCAAAACTTATACTCGACTCGACTCAATTTAGACTCGTGAATAAAACTTATATAAGCTCGACTTGACTCTTTTGAATTTGTTTTGGAGCTCGTATCATATATTATATATGTATGTGATATATTTATCACATGCTAGTTATATTTTATATATTTAGTTATATACTATTAATTTATTTATAGTTTACATTATTTAATATATTTATTATGTTTCCGAAGTGTTTATAAGATAAATAATATATCACACAACTAGAACTTTTGATTTATTATATTATATATTATATATATTAAATAGTTTAGTTTATTACATTTATCTTATATATTACTATTTTTAAATTATACCTATAAGTTAATTTATTTTATAAAAAGTCGTACCATAAAGAACTTTTTAATCAACTATTTGGTTGAATAGTTAAACGGTTAGAGTTTTTTTTATAAATTAATTTTTTTTATTAATTAAAAGATAAGATTCAATTTTTTCAAAAAAAAAAAATCAAGTTCTAGCTTGAGTCGTTTGTTTACTTTTAGTCAAACTGGAGTCGAATTCGAACAACATTAATAGTTAATGAACCAAGTTCAAACAAGGAAATTCGAGTTTGAGCTGAGTTCAAACGAATAAATATGCTAATCAAACTCGTGTATCCTTTATTCAAATTTGACTCAGACTCGACTTTGTCCATTTGCAGCACTATTTCTAGATAGGAGAAGTGATCACACGATGTCGAATAAATTCAGGACTGCTTAACAAGTACAGCTAAATAACAAATTTCACATATGATCACGATCTGTTATGATCTGGGGTAATCACTTTATAATAGAGTGGGATGGGGGAATCCAGTTTCCTGCTACAGAACAGCTAGGTTACATATTATGCCCAATGACAAATAAAATAGGAGTACTATAGGATGTAATGTCATTCTGGGTCTGTTTGCTTCCAGCATGCTCTTTGGCGTTTGGACGCTAATTTATGACATTCGACCATGAATAATCACACAAACCATTACAACAGCCAACAACTATCAAACATCAAAATCAAAAGCTAATCCCACGAATATCATGTTTTGGCATACGGTGGCAAACACAGGCTAGAACATAAAACCCTGCCAGTAAAGAGTATCAACTACAGTGGCAAAGTTAAACAAGAATTACAACTACAACTATAGCAAATTACAAAGCTCAACAAGCTACTAATAATTGCAAATTGCATTGCTACCAACTACTCCACAATAACAATTTGATGAAAACAAAACAGATTCTAAAATGGCTTCAGCTTCTCCATGAAATGACACCTTTGAGCTTGGAATGTCGACAGTATTACACGTGCATTAGTCATATTTCTGAAACGCAAGCAGATAAACAATTTCTACATTTAATAATTAATCAGAAAAATTTATTAATAATTTATTGAAAAAATTAAACAAAGAAGAAACTAATGGTAAATAACAACCTCACACCTCATTGTCCGATAACATTGGTTGTGTGACAATACTATGCCGGATTCAAACAACAAAACCATCAACACTAACACAAGTTGAGATAGCAGAAGCTCACTTGAATGGGATTCATCATCGAAGATTTTCCTGCAAGTCTGTATTCCAAGGGAAAAAAAAAAAAAGACATTTATTATAAATGAATATGCTTGCAGTTCAGTATATATACAATTGCAAATAAAAAAGTTATTACCTGTTTTTTCTCTCTTGGTTGCGACCTTTTCTACAACCGGAAGCTTTCTTTTCGTTGGGGTTGTCCCTTTCCCCCGGACAACGTGGGAGCTTAATATCTTTTTACCTTTCTCCACGACCACTTTTTCTTTAACATTGGTTGAGTAGGGTCTTGACTCAAATGTTAAGCCTTCAAATTTATGCTCAAATTCATCTAACATGCGTAAAAAAGCATTGCAATGCTCATCACTTTGAGATACACGCGTTGCTAATTTCAAACATCTTTTCATCACAGCCTCATACCTTTGTGCATTTGCATTGCCCCGCAAGTCATCATAGCTACTTTTGACTAGTGTGTATCTCCTCTTTAAATCCTTTCTCCATCGATCCAAAATATATTTTTCCGGCAGCACATTAATTTTCTTCATACGACATACAGCAAATGCATGCCTACAGAAAACTCCCCTCATCTCAAACAACGCACACATGCATTTAAATTCGCATTCCTCTTCATTGTAGTAAACTGAATAATGCACATTTTTTACATGGTCGTCATCAATGGAAATTTGATCCAAAACATCAAATGTGGAAACACAACCTTTAGTGCTAATAAGGGTGCAATTACATAAAATCAACCCCAACACCTCTTCTTGGATCTCTTTAAACTTTGCATTTGTATACATCATTTGAAACTGCTTCTCAATGCCAAACGGCGATATGCATGAAATTGTTTGGTTGAAGGAATGGAAATCAGCCGTTGCCTCGACCTTCACCTTATTCCTTAAAGCATTGTCAAATTGATCAACAAGTTCCTTTAACGTTGTACCAGAAAGCACAAACCCGTCGAAAAAAGCATTCATGCTTTCAAACCGTTTTGTAATGCTCATACCAGCCCAAAATGCATTTTTCAAGTAAACCGGTACCCAAAAATTCTTCTCGTTGTACAACCCTTGCAACCATATATTAGAACCAAGATTGTACATATTAAGTAGTTGCCTCCACTTGTCCTCAAATTCCCCACAAGTTTGTGAATCATATAGAGCACCCTCAATAGAAGTCTTCAACCCTGTGTTAAATTGGGTGTGGGATCCCAATTTTTCTGTCAATTTTTGCATAATGTGCCAGAGACAATATCTGTGGCGAGTATTTGGAAATACTGTAGAAACAGCACTTTTCATTGCCCGATCTTGATTTGTTATTATGGCTTTGGGAGCCCGACCATTCATGCACGTTAACCATGCTCGGAACAACCAGACAAATGTATTTGTGTCCTCACTTGAAATCAAGCCAGTCCCTAACAATATAGATTGCCCATGATGGTTTACACCCACAAAGAGAACAAAAGGCATATCGTACCTATTTGTTAAGTACGTCGTATCAAGAGTGATAACATCTCCAAAATCCTCATATGCCGCTCGACTGCGTGCGTCAGCCCAGAACACATTTTTTACTCTGAACTCGTCATTCATATCCATAATAGAAACAAAACCATCATCCATCCCCCTCATTCTATCAAAGTAGTCACTAAGTGCTTTGCCACCTCCTTTACCAAGCCTTAAGTGTCCGACTTTGTCTATAAAGTTCTGACAATAAACGTAGTCACTAAATGCTTCACCGCCTCCTTTATCTGCTTGCTTGGCATATCGTTTGTAATAAGGCATATGCTCTTTCTCAGGGGCAAACTTCATACCAGATTTTGGTATTTCAACTTGTTCGTCCTCATCAGATACATCATTAGTCCCCTCTGACTCTTTAAGTACTTCGGATGTTGTTTCTTTATCCTCTACAAAATGGATGAGATTAGCATTTATATCATATACATTGAGTATGACAATCATTGGGTTTAAAGTGCATACCGCTAATAATATGATAGCTTTGATCAGTTGTGTGTGATGTACCTCCAACATTCGTCTCACTTTCTGCACTATTAGGCATGGTGGACGAATCACTCACACTTTGTGTGATCTCTTCAGATCCTCTGAATGTTTCCGAATTACTCGACGAATGGTAGGACAAAGTTGGTCCAAGAGGTGGCACCGACGGATGCTGCAATTATATAGATGTGTTAGTTCATTGCTAATGCATAGAGAATTTTTTTAAAAAAAATTCCATCTACCTGGTCACTTTCTTGAAATCTTTTCAACTCTTTTGGATTACTGGACGAAGGATAGGTTACAGTTGGTCCAAGAGGTGGCATTAATGGATGCTACAATTAGACACAGTGTTAAGAGTATTTCTAATGCATATAGAAAAAAAATTTCAAAACAAATACCATCTACCTGGCTAGTCTCTTGAAACCTTTTTAACTTCTCTGGATTACCCGACGAAGGGTAGGGTAGAGTTGGTCCAAGAGGTGGCACAGACAGATGCTATAATTACATAGATGTGTTAGTTAATTGCTAATGCACATAGATTTTTTTTCTTTTTTTTAAATTCATCTACCTGGCTAGTCTCTTGAAATCTTCTTAACTCCTTTGGATTACTCAATGGAAGGTAGGGTAGAGTTGGTCCAAGAGGTGGCATCGACGGATGCTGTAATCAAACACGGTTTTAGAGTATTTCTAATGCACGTAGAAAAAAAATTAAAAAAATTTCATTTACCTGGCTAGTCTCTTGAGATCTTTTTAACTCTTCCGGATTACTCGATGGAGGGTAGGGTATAGTTGGTCCAAGAGGTGGTATCAACGAAGGGAAGGGTAGAGTCGGTCCAAGAGGTAGCATCAACGGATGCTGCAATTATATAGATGTGTTAGTTCATTGCTAATGTACATAGAAAAAATTTAGAAAAAAAATTCTATCTACCTGGCCAGTCTCTTGAAATTTTCTTAACTCCTCAGGATTATTCAACATATGGTAAGGTAGAGTTGGTCCAAGAGGTGGCATCGACGGATGCTACAATATTGATGTGTTAGTTCATTGCAAATGCACATAGATTTTCTTTTTCTTTTTAAATTCCATATACCTGGCTACCCCAAGGGTACGGATATGGATTTGGAAATGCATTTGGAGGCATCATAAATGGCGGGTAATATGGATTTACAGGACCGTAATATCCCTATAATATACAAATAAACAATAGATTATTTAAATGGAAATATCATACACAAAGACATACAAATGACTAATGTGTATCGTACCTGGATCAATGGCATCGATGTAGTAGGCCTGGGTGGCCTTCCATCATCCCCTTGGCCCATCAGGCTAATTAAACTGAGAACTTAGTTTTAGTCAACTCACAATTATTCAATAAAATCACTTCAGGCAACATAAAATTCTGACCAATAAAAAATTCATAAAATTTTAGGCCATTCAAAACCCATCTCATCCATTTCATTATGTTGAAACAAGGCCCTTGTAAAATGGTACTCCCTTCCTTGTGTTAATGCAAATATGCTCTTGAGGTGAAGAGGTTAACTACAGAAGCAATATGTCGCATTGACAAATAATATATGTTTTCACTTCCTTGCTTTCCGTTTTTTCTTCACAAGATGAGTTCATGTAATAAGAGTAACCAAGGTATACATTCAAGTGAAATTTTAAAAACAGGGCCGTGTAAAGACCTATCTGTGGGAAGTTGAAGTAGCTCCCGGATCCCTTCACAAACCTGGATGCAATTAAATAGAATGATTATTCTTATATACCAGAAAAAGGAAAAAAACTACTACTTGTTCCTGGAAGAACAAGACTGCCCTTGCTTCACATTTTATCTTAATGGCTATGAATCAAATATTGCCTACTACATTTCTTATCTTCATTTTGTAACTAACAGAATTCAAAAGACCACACATATAGAGAAAATGCATAAATGAAAGAAGCAAAAGCCATTATCATAAATGAACATACCAGCTTTATATGGGCTTTAATAGATGCAATTAAGCGAGTATTCTCCTCTATTTGCCTGCATAATGGATTCGTATTATATTAAGTTCAAATATAATTTACACAAATAGAAACGAAGCTTAAATATAACCACCAAGCTATTAGGATAGATAAATATATATATATATATACTCCTCTAGTGTAGCTGATGACATGTGCAACATTCAGTAAGGGATGGACTACTATATTGATGAAGACTGTAAACATCACATTCTATTAAGAATTGGAATGCCATGAGAAGAGGCATCTCTGGTGGCCAGAGAAAGATATTGTCTACAGGTAATATGAATGGCTTAGACACTACTCACTGTGGCTTAGACAACGGTTTAAATATGCAAATAATGTCAAGCTGTGTTTGGTGCAGTACTTCCGTCGAACAGATTATGGACAAAAACAAAAAAATAACCAACTTACAGAGAGGCGGGCAACTTGCATACAGAGACCCACGCGCAACCAACTCTCACACAGAGAGGCGGGCACACAGATATAGATCAAAAAGAAACTTGCACACAGAGAGGCAGGCACACGGGAAACCAACTTACAGTGTAATACAGAGTTCCGAAGCTGTGCCTGAGACCCACGCGTCAGTTAGCCCGTCACTGTTTCAATGCGTTTTGTGAGTGAGAGATAGAGACGAGTTTTCCGGTGAGGGAAATCACAGACGCCGTCGGAAGAGGAGATTTGGGGGAGGGGAGAAGAGGGCAAATGACTCGGGCGGGGGGGAAAACGAATTCGAAAGAAATTTGCTTCTGTTATTTCTCTAAAAAGCGCGCGTTTAGGTTACATACCGTCCCAAAAGATCGTGCGGTTCGGATCGGTTTGTAATACGGATTAAAAAACAGTTCAGGTCGGTTTGTAAGTAATAATATTTATTTTTGAAAAATGATATCTTTAGGATGTATTTACTTCTTAATTCTTCCATACGTATACCACTTTCTAGCATTGTTCACCCTGAATCCATATTCGGGTATCTAAAAAAAATTTGGATGAGCATTCGGGTATCTCAATTTAAAAAATTTGGAAACAAAAAATTTAAGACTTCGTTTGTTTTCGGAGTTGAGATGAGATTAAAGTTTAAAAATTGAATAAAATATTGTTAGAATATATTTTTTAATATAATATTTGTTTTGAGATTTGAAAAAATTGAATTGTTTATTTTATTTTGTATGAAAATTTGAAAAAGTTATAATGATAGGATATGAGGTTTTCAAAATTTTAAATTTTGGTCTTAAAAACAAACAAGACTAAATCAATCCTAATATCTAGATTTTTAAATCTCAATTTATAAAATTTAGAAACAAAAACTAGAAATAAATATAAAAAACAGAAACTATAATTCAGAATAAAACAAACAAAACAAAAAAAGACACAGGTCATCTCTTTCTTTGAAAGTGAGGTTCTTTTTGCTAAGTGCAAATGTTTGGTCTCTTAGACTTTCTCAGAGTCTAAAGAGGATGGAAGATGAATTCAGTAGGCCGTGGGTAGGAGTCTCTCTCACTAAGAAAGAGATTATAGAGTTAATACTCTATGAGGAAGTACTGGCTGGGGCACAAGGTCAATGAAGGTTATGTTTAATGGCTTATGTGGTTGCTGAAAAACCTGTTAATAGGGAAGCTTCTCGATCGACTATGTCAAAAGTGTGGATGGCTGGATCAAGTTCAAAGAAGTAGGAGATAATCTTTATCTTCTTGAATTCCAACTGGAAGGAGATAAAAGAGAGTGAAAATGGGCAGGCCTTAGAGTTTTGATAAGTTTCTAATTTATCTTCAAGATTTTGATGGCAGTACCCATCCAAAAGAAATTGATTTCCATTCTAAATTATTCTGGGTTTAGTGTCATGATTTGCCATTAGCAGTGATGACAAAAGATGTGGGTGAACAAATTGGATCGATATTAGGCAAGGTGATTATGGTGGATGTTGATGGTAAGGATTGTGGATGGGGTAAGTACCTTCATGTAAGAGTAGCAATGGGCATTACTAAGCCATTGGTAAAGGGCAGGAGGCTAAAAATTGGTGGGAAGTTATGGTGGATTTTTTTCAAATACGAGAGGCTTCCAATGGTTTGTTTTTATTATGGAGTTATAAAGCACAAGTCAAATAATTGTCCCAAGTTCTCTAATGGTGCTCAATTCTCAAAGAGTGTCCAGCCTCAATATGGTGCATGGGTGATAGCATCACCTTCAATCAACAATGTCTCTGAATCTAGATAGTATGGAGGATATAAAGAGCAGGCTAAATTCAATGACCGGCGGCAAGGGAACTTGGAAGAAGGGTACTAAAAGAAAGAGGTAGGAAGAGAAGAGTCCTAACAATCACGAACACATGCCAACTCAGATGATATCCCGAAAAATCAAGAGAATGGAATTTCAAAAAGTTCCATTAAATTAGTGGATAATTATGTAGTATCCTCAAGAAATAAGGAGTTGTTGTTACAAAGTCCTATCACTGTTTTGAATTCCCCAACAAATGGTGATATAATAACTGTACATGAGGAAATCAAGGGAGTGGATAAGGCAAGGAAGGAAGGATCAACAGAATTGCAGGAGGTTTGTGGCAACCAGGACTTTGATCAAACGGAAGTGATGTTCGACGATTCTGTATTTTCAAGCAGAACATCTCTAATAAGCATAAAGAAGTTATTGCTGGGAAAAAATATGCTAGTTGGAAAAGAAGAGCTTGAAGTAATATGGAAAATTCACATATGGAAAATTCTAATGATACCAACATGATATTAGATATTCTTAAAAGGAAAAGGGCCGAAAGGGTTTTTGAAGATGTTAATATGTTAATATTTGCTGAGGAAAAATCAAATACTGAAGTCTTACCTGAAGGGAGTATAAACTAGAATGCATTGGTGGAGGCTGTGAAGCAGCCCCACCAGCAGCTATGATTTGTCTAAGTTGGAGCTGTTGGTGGTTTGGGAACCCTCAAACAGTTCGAGAACTTCACTCATTGGTGGAGGCTGTGAAGCAGCCCCACCAACAGCTATGATTTGTCTAAGTTGGAGCTGTTGGTGGTTTGGGAACCCTCAAACAGTTCGAGAACTTCACTCATTGGTGAAGTCAAAGAGCCCAAACTTTGTTTTCCTCATGAAAACAAAGTGTAAAAGAAATAAGGTGGAGGCTGTGAGTAGGCAGTTAGGTTTTGACTGCAATTATGTTGTAGATAGTAGAGTTTTAAGTGGAGGGTTATCATTTCTGTGGAATAGTGATATTTCTACTTGCTTAGACACATTTTCATAGAATCACATCTCTTTAGTGGTTAACCATATGAAATATGGGGAAGAATTAATGTTAAGTGGGTTTTCTGGTAGCCTAATCACCGCTAAAAGAAGAGAGAGCTAGGCTTTATTGAAAGCTTGATGCTAAAGGAAGGAAAAGCTTAGATGTGCATGGGAGATTTAATGAAGTTCTGCATTTCAAGGAGAAGTATGGTTCAGTTAGTAGGCCTTATAGTCACATGGAAAGGTTCAGAGAAGCTCTAGAAAACTGTGGACTAAGTGACCTTGGTTTTATGGGTTCTAAGTTCACATGGAGTAATAATAGAGAAGATTGTTTGTTCACAAAGGAAAGGTTAGATAGGGCTTTTGGAAATATTTACTGGGCTAATCTCTTCGAGCTCACAACAATAAGGTGAGATTTGGATAATGAGTTGAGATGATATGAAAGTTAAAAGTTGAATAAAATATTGTTAAAATATTATTATTGTTTTGAAATTTGAAAAAATTGAATTGTTTATTGTATTTTGTGTAAAAATTTAAAAAAATATATAATGATTAGATGAGATGAGTTAAGATGAGTTAAAACCATTTTGTATCCAAACCTAGCTTAAGAGTTTTGGTTGCTCAAACTTTAGACCACAACCCTTTACTTATCTTTATGGGGAAGGGAAGGGATGTTAGAAGGAGTAAAAGGAAAATGTTCAGATATGAAGCCATTTGGTCTAAAAGATAGGAATGTTATAAGATAGTGGAAGCAGAATGGCAATCACAGGTAAGATCAATCAATAAACTAGTGAATGTATCTGCAAGGTTGGAAAAATGTAAAAACTCTCCAAGTACATGGAGTAAAGAATCAGCTAAAAGTAATAAGATGCCAATAGAAGCTAGACTTCACCAAATAGCACAAATGCAAGACAACAACACAGGTGTACACTCGAGAAGTATAAAGGAACTGTAGAAGGAAGTTGATGATTTACTTGAAGAAGATCATATCAGATGGAAACAAAGAGCTAAGCAAAATTGGCTTAAAGATGGGGATAAAAACACCAAGTTCCATCATATGTGTGCAAACTAAAGGAGAAAGTCAAATGCTATTCACAACATTAAGAGGGAGGATGGATGTGTAGCCACTTCTCCAGCAGAGGTTAGTGCTCTTTTAAATAATTTGTATAAAAAATTATTTACCTCTGCTAGCCCAGAAAACATTGAAAACTTTATTAGCTCTTTGCAATCAAAGATTACTGAGGAAATGAACTGCCAGCTTATAAAGGAATTCACTGATCTGGAAGTGAAGGATGCTATATTCCAGATGAACCTTTTGAGTTCACCTGGAACAAATGGGATCCCTGCAGTGTTTTATCAAGACCATTGGGCAACTGTTGGAAAGGATGTGTGTGCAAATGTACTCGAATGCCTCAATTCTAACAGTGATCTTAGTCAAATAAATGGAACATATATTCTCAGATTTCAGGCCAATCAGTTTGTGTAATGTTATTTACAAGATTATATCTAAGGTGGCGGCTAATAGGTTGAAGAAAATTCTACCTACTATTATATCTCTCACACAGAGTGCATTTATACTTGGAAGGTTAATCATGGACAATGTAGTGGTTGCTTATGAGGCTATGCATTCTATGAACAGTAGGGAAACTGAGAAATCAAGTTATATGGCAATGAAGTTAGACATGGGCAAGGCATATGACAGGTGTTAATGCCAAGAATTGCACAACAAACCGGAAATGAATAAAGAGTCATCTCCAACCCACGTTGGTGATTTAGGTTTTGATACAGTGCTTTTCGTGTTCATCCATGAAATAAATAATAAATAAGCAAATAAAAATAATAAAAGAGAGACACAGGAATTTACGTGGTTCGGCATAAAAGCCTACGTCCACGGGTTGTTTAGGGGCAAAATCCACTATAACAGGTGATGATTTTACAATATCTCATGGTCTAAAATATCGCTCAATACAATGGATAAATTTAGTCTCAGGAGAGTCCCTTTAGAGAATTGGTAGAAAATGCATGGAGAGAGCCTGGCAAATCTGCAGGGGAGCTGTTCCTTATATAGAAATTATTTCTTGGGAGTGATAAAGTCCAACTTGATTTATGATACATTTTCCTTTTAGGAGTCTTAGCCAACTTCTTTGCTTATCTCTTTCCTATCTTATCTCTTGACTTTATCTCTTCCCTTATTGATAGGTTTCCAAAGTGTTTGACATAGTCAATTGAGTCCCTAACAACAGGGTTGAATGATAATTTTGGAAGCTATGATGTTTCAAATGGAATTCAATGGAAGATGGATTGATCTTATAATGAAATGCATAAAATCAGTATCCTATTCCTTACTTATTAATCTCTCTTTAGTGTTCCTTTAAACCAACAAGAGGAATAAGACAATGTGATCCACTTTCACCCTACCTATTTATTATTTGTTTTGAAGCTTTAAGCAGTTTACTCAATAGAGCTGAAGTTACTAGACTAATCTCTAGTATTCCAATAGCTGGAGGCCAAATCTGCATTAATAATTTATTCTTTGCAGATGACAGTTTGTTATTTTGCAAGGTTAATTCAATAGAATGGAGCTGTTTGATTGCAATACTTGACACATATGAAAGAGCTTTAGGACAATGAATGAACAAAGACAAAACATCTATCCACTTCAACACCAACACTAGTGAAGATTCAAAGGAAATAATTCTGAGCATTGCAAGAGTTAGATCTTCTTCATCTTGTGAAAAGTACTTAGGGTTGCCAAATATCATTGGAAGATCTTGAGCTCAAGCTTTTAGAAGCATACTAGAGAGAGTGAGAAGCAAAATAAGCAATTGGAAGGCTAAGTTCTTATCACTGGCAAGTAAAGAAATTATGCTAAAATCAGTGGTTCAAGCCTTGCCTACCTATTGCATGGGTATATTCAAGCTTCCCAAAGTTGTTCTCAAGGAAATGAATAAGAACATGTGTCATTACTAGTGAGGTCCACAACAAAATGAAAATAGAATCCATTGGATTTCATGGAGTCAAATGGGGAAGGCCAAAAATGTTGGAGGACTAGGATTTGGAGATTTGGAGAGTTTGAACTTGGCAATGCTGGCCAAGTAAGAGTGAAGGTTAATTCAAAGGCCTGACTCACTTGCAGCAAGAGTGATTAAACTAAAATATTATCCAAGTACTTCATTTCTCCAAGCTAAAGTGGGATCCAAACCATCTTATGTTTGGAGGAGTATTTTGATGGCCAGGCATCTAGCAAAAGAAGGATCTATGTGGAGGATTGGCAATGGGCAAAGTGTTCAAATATGGAAGGATAAGTGGATACCTCGACCTACAACATACAAAGCTCAAAGTGCTACACAGATACTCGATGAAGGTGATACAATTGAAGCTCTAATTGACCCAAATACTAATCATTGGAATGTTGATCTAATTGATGGAATTTTTTCCTATGATGAAGCTGCTATTATTAAAAAGAAAAAAAAAATCCCTATTAGTCTATCAAATAGTGCAGATAAGCTTATATGGAGATGCACAAAAAGTGGACAATTTTCTGTTAGAAGTGCATATCATCTACAGATTGAGATATTAGAGAGAGCAAAAGGACAATCTTCACACTTAGGTAGCAGGGAAGATGTATGGTACAGAGTTTGGAGATTAAAAATACCAAATGCTGCAAAAGTCTTGCTCTGGAGAGCTTACTTAGATACATTACCTACAAATTCAAACCTGTG
>QEOT01123967.1:48088-111426 GCA_003123785.1 Pterocarya stenoptera | reverse complement strand
ATCCATTCCTCAGAGCAATAACTATGGCAGTGACTTTATCAGAGCTTTTTAGAGCAAGGCAAGACAAGGCAGCAGTAGAACAGAAAGTTTGATTTGAGGTGGTATACACAATTCTCCCATCCCTTCTCCTTTTTATCTTCCCTCTCAGCTCTTCGTCAGATCAACAACTATGACACTGATGTTATCGGAGCTTTTTCGTCCCAAGGCAAGGCGAGTCAGCAGTGCAGCTGCGAGTACACTTCGAGATGGATACAATGCTCCAGCTCCTTCATCTTCCATCTGAGGCCTGGAATCAACTATTGCAGCAGCAGGAGAAGCGGTTTCTTCTCGAAGGCATTCACGTGCTACCTCACAAGCCAATTCACTTGACAGAACATCCCACAAGCCATCACTTGCGAGGATCAAGCACTCATCTTCCGGTTCCCTTTTCGTGAAAGTTATCTCAGGCTCTGATGTTACATACGGTTTGAGATATTTATCACCTGTTTAATCAAAACGAAAGTAAAAATTGAAAAAAACTATGTTTCTTACACTGAAAAAAACTCAAAAGAGGGTCATTTCAGTTAAACTTAGCAGCAAATGCTAAGAACTATGAAAGGAACCCTTCAAACGTTCTGCAAATGGAATTAACTGTTTTGTTCGATTCCACAACTACTAAAAAACAATTGCCACAAATTCTAAGTTCTTGCCTTTATGGTTATGGACCCTTAATAGAGTAAATTTTAAAATTAAACCAAAACCTCCCACTAAGACAATGCATTACAAACGGACTTGGCATTAGTTGGAGGTCTCCTCACAATGTCGATAAATATTATCCATTCTAAGGATATACAACTTTTTCAAGATAAAAATAATGAAGAAAAATACTCAAAGATGTATCATCGTTGAAGCAAAGATATAAATAAGAATGCTGTCCATGGGTAACCAAGACAGTTTGTTACACCTATTTTTGGATACAGGAGCAGCAAAACAGCAAGGCCAAACAAGATCAGAACCCACTTTTTTGTGCTAGCTGCTCCCAAGGATTGGCCTGCTTCATACGCCACTAGATGGATCCTAATGAAAACTGATGCAAAATGGCATAACCATCTGGCTTCTCAACTAGGGTGCCCCACAATTTAAGGGGTTTACAGAAACACAAATGTAATTCCAAGATTCTTATTACATAATCTTCAATAGACACATTTAAACATTAGTTCAAATTAGTGCACTTGGCGAAAAGATGAAGATAATCTGTGTTATTAACTACTCTGGTGCCTGAACTGCCATAATTTCAAAAGAAGTTTCATTTGCTTAAAACAATTTAAAATGAAAATGCAAACAACCGAAATTCATGTAACCTTATAAAACTGAAACAAAAGAAGCAAAAGGCAGAAACGTCAGTAACAGATAGGATGTACACAAAAGTAATATTAACCATATAAATATCTACACATACATGCAATCATTTACCGTGTAACAGCCAAAACGCTGCAGTTACATTATAAAACTCGTGCAATAATTTTTACTTACCCCTAGTGACTAAAACATTGTTTTTTGCCTTGATAAAGAAGGCAGTTACCTAGCAATCGTTAGTCATTAAAGGACAAGCATGTTGTCAACTCTACCCAAAAGAGACATATTCCCAATCTTTTGGGATTGGCTAAATGGCATTCATATGCGGAAATGGTAGCTTAAAGGGAATAAAGGTAAATAAAGTAAAAGAGGGACTCTCAATTGGTTGCCTTTCTTAACTAGATCAACCAGCCAAACTACATGTCATAGTAACACTCAGTTCACCTGTTCATGGAACATTAGGCCTATGGAAAACAGCTGATGCCACTTGGATAAATGGCATACAACATCGCTGTACTTGACCTAAAATTCCAGTGCTCTCTTCTACTTCTTTACTGATATTTGTTGCTCTTTGGATGTCTCCCCTCCATGAAATGTACTTATCCTTATCTGTTGGCACACTGGCTTTCAAGAATATAAATCTTATGATCAAGCCACATATCATACAGAATTAGATCCTCTACTACCGTTATTGTGATAATCGAATTGTTCAACAATTGTTTTTCGTCTTGTTCTCGACATTTTTACAACTTGAAATGGCAATATTATTGTTAACTTCCCTTAGAAACAAGCTCTCGAACCAACTAAAATGTACAATAGAAATTGAACCTAGATAACAAGTTCAATAAAATAGTTGCCATAAATTTAGAAGAATAAAGCACTAAAACTTCATGGATAATGGACTGCATGATATTTGTAACAATAGGAGGGAGGGGAGGGACATTTCCTGTCATTGTATGAATTGCATGATGATCTAACCAAGAGATGTCAGCGAAGATCCACAAATACCATAAAGATGTCATCAGAACACTGTAAATAATTTCTGATATTACCCAAATTTTTATTTGAACCTGAAGCTAGACTCATTCTCCAGCTGCAGCTCATGGCAGAATTGAAAAGAGAAAAAAGGGCGGTGACTCGTATGTGACTCTGCAGTATCCAAAACAGACATGTTCACCATGGATACGACTCCCATTTAGATAGAAAGTCCATCTAAAATTAAGATGAGAAAAGGTTTAGCCCATCAATGTTTTCCATCATTGGGGAAATTACTTCCTTGCTCATTCTGAAGTGAGTAAATACATAACCTTGTCCGGTAGAAAGAAACTCTAGTAGACTGCTTGGAGTAAGAGTCACGCCATGTGCTAGTAATTATCGATTAGACAAGACCTGAACGGCATGATGGCACTTCGTTTAGATGAGAAAAACAGTACCTATCGCACGGGACATTGCAAGAATGCCTTCAACCCGAGCTCCATTTACAAAGATCACTCGGCCGCCAGCAGCTTCAATTCTTGCCAGTTCATCTGATCTATCAGGCTGCACGTAGAGTTTAGAGCGACGTCATCCAAACAACAAGGTATATCAACGTGCAGGGAAAATATCTCATTTTCATTTTTTAAATCTCAGAGATAAATTGACATGGGTATTTTTTTAAACGATTACCTTATTTAATAGTCACTCATCAACTATCCGGCACAACCAAAGAAATCCCATAACACAGAATGTAAAAGGAAAACGCCAGCAAGCATCACGCACAAACCAAATCACGAAATTATTGTAGCAGCAGGAATCTTCAAGCAATCTTGTAAATTTTTTTGACGAGTAAATCTTCAAGTAATCTCTATGACGAGCCGTACAAACTAGAAACACATAAAATAGACAGCAAAGCATTGGGCCAGCTCCCTATGTAGGATTGTTATACATGAAGCACCAACATTTTTTTTTTATAAGTAATGAAGCACCGACATTGGCCATGCAAATTTATAGATCCAGTATCACATAGAAGTTAGAACCAATTCGTTATGGCATAATTTCATACTCCCAAAAACAGTAATAAACGGGCTATGTAGCCCTATATACATAAACGTAATAATATCATCTTCCATGTTAAAGACTCGAATAGCGTCCCAAGGCCTAAGGGTAGTAGTATCATAAAATGCACTTCAGACGCCTGGCAATATTGTATCTCGAAGGGCCAGTATTGGCCCTCAAAAACGGCGCTGCCAGTATTCCTGCGACGAGCTAGTCTCAAAACTTCCACACAACCCATTTGGATAGTTTGTCAGGAAAGACATCATTTTGACAATGCCATGTGAACTGTGTAGTGTGTGGCTCATCCAATATTGAAAGCTTCGTAAGGGAGCAAACTTTCCACTTTGCTGTCAAAACAAGATTTCTAAAACAATATACTCAAAACAGAAAAATTGTTCAACTACCAAGCAATCGAAAAAATAAACAAATAAAACATGACATCTAAATAAAAATTAATTAATTTTTTAGTAATAAATATCCCTCTTTTCAAAACTTACAATTCGTAAAATTTAGATGTTGAATTAAGTTGAGTTGAAATGATAAAATATTATTAGAATATTATTTTTTAATATTATTATTATTTTAAAATTTGAAAAAAATAGATTATTTATTATATTTTATATTAAAATTTAAAAAAATTATAATGATTAGTTGAGTTGAATTTGGTTGAGTTGGAATCCAAACGAAGCCTGCTCTATCCCCAATACGCTGAAGCGACCCAAAAAGGATTTAAAAAGAAAAAAGACAAAAAAAAAAAAAAAACTACTAAATGAGAGTGTGAATTGTGAAACCCTTGCCCATTGCTCTTATCCTAGTCCTTCGCAGAAGACAACCTACATGCAACACACGTCAAAACCAAATGGATGCATATGTCAGAATCTCCACGATCCACACACCCTCCTCCCTATTCCCTAGTCCCTCCCACGAGAAGCACAAGCATTTACGCTACAAACACTTTTGAGTTCCAAGAATGGCAACAAACCACGTGTCCGTCATGGACCACGACTTCAATTTTTTTTCACATACTCGATTATGGGTTAGAGACGAGGACAGAGAGATTGCCCAACCTTATGATCCTGCGAGAGAGGTATTGCGGTGCCTGCACGGCAAAGGACAGCGCGTGAGTCGCCGCAATTGGCGACGACAATAAGTTCGGGCGAGAGAAGAGCCACCACGGCTGTAGAGCCACCCAGCGCCACCTCCATCGGGTGGCACCTGCACTTGTACCCCACTCTGCCACACGTGCACGTGCTTAATGCCACCTCATCCATCCTCTCGAAGCTCTTTCGCAGCGCTGTCCTCCACCTCTCTTCAAGTAGCCCCTGGCGTTCTTCACGCCCGTTTCTGGAGCAGCTGCCACTCCCACTCTCAGTCTCCCCTGTCCTACTCAGGCGCGTCAACTCCTCCTCTACGAACTCGTGCATCCTTTCCCTACACAATGCCGCCACCTGCACATATCAAATTTTTTTTTAATGATATAGATTTTCCTACCTCTTCTTGAAAATGAAGAAACTGATTTTCTAAGCCTATAGTTATATTTTGTATTTTCGAATTCGGAATGACTGAAGTTTTTTTGTTCTAAAATGTTTGCTATAAGACCATGAGCAAATCATACATGAGGTCCTCCGTGGCCATCAAACACAGCGAAGAAATGCACTGGTCGTCGTGTGCTAATCTCAGAACGACAAAGGCTCGTCCGCACAGAAATCGTATCCTCCATGTCACGCGACCTCCCCGAAACCGACATGGATCCAAAAACCGGTTCGCTTACCGGCGGAACCTCACTCTCCGGCGCGGGAGAAGCCTCAACTTCATCACCGGAAGAAGAATAGGAAGGCTCCGGGAGATCTATTTTTTCCGTCATCCGAATCCGTTTTGAATCCACCGAGCGTTCCGTCCGGCTAGTGTTCTCCCTCTGGTTCTGGTTTGACGGTTTCGGTGGAGAGTTCGCGGCAGATATCACCGCCAGCCTCATCATCTCGATCCTCCGGCGCCGTCGTTCCCGACATTTCTCCGGCGAATTGTCGTCGTCGCTCAGCATTCTCCAGAGACATCAGTCATTAAAAACCCCCACCAACCACAATCTCCGGTAAACTGATCTCGCCGCCGGCCACCATCCCCTTCGATCTAAACAATTAGTAGAACATATAAAAACATGGGAGAGAAGATTGTTTTTCCTTTCTGTAACTTCCTTTCGCTTCGAGAACCGTAATAGAAACAGAGAGAGATACGCAACGTGTTCTGCGTTCTTCCCTATCCCTCTGCGTGGAAGCCTTTTGGGCAAGCCAACTCCACGGGCAGCTGCCCAAGCTGCCCTTCACCGACCATTATTCTCTCTCACCGTGACATGTGTCTCGTCTCTCATGACGACCCGGTTTTCGGTAATCAGCTTCCTCCCACTGCTTTCCGAGTGTTTTCTTCTGAAGTCAATTTCTCGTATCGCGGAATATTCAGTACTTTCACACAATCTGCAACACGTGTCAAGGACTCTAACAAGTGGAGGCCCATGCTCTAGGAGTTTTACAGGTGGGCTAATCAGGAGCTTCCGCGCAATTGAAAGTCTTTTAAGACACAGGGGCCCATGCTATTCTTTATTATTATTATTGTTAATATTACTTACTCCTAGAATTGAGAGGCCGTACATACGTGGCGAGCAATGGGAGCTCATAACACGTAGGAAGTTTTTTTTTCCGAGAAATAAAGCTAGCGTCACATGTTGCTTTGTGGCTATGACTTATGGGGTACTGATGCGACTCTCAGTGTAGTGCTATGAGGCTAGCCCTCCTACCCTTTATCCAGCAATTGGTAGCAATTCTGTGAGTGCAACACGTGGCTATTGATGGAGCATTGGCAATAATTATTCATTTTCATATTTATATTTACGTAGTATTTCTAAATATTTTTAGTAAATATTAATATTTATTAATAAAATTAGTCGTATTAAATTTTAATATATGAAATTGATAATATTTAGATATATAAAATTAGTATTTTTTAGCATATGGTGTTAATTATAAAATATATAAAAATAATAATTTTGAAAAAAAATAAAAAATAATTTTTTTTTATTTGGTTCAAATATGTATAATGTAATGTCAGAGTTTTTTTTTTATATGCAAAATTAATATTTAAAATATGTAATTTTAAAGATGCATGTAAAGAAATTAATGCTAGTGCTCTAAGTTTAGTTTCAAGGAGAACTATAGCATGATGAAATTCGATCACCACATCTCCCTCTTACGGCAAGGCAAAACATCCGGATCACTGGCCGATGCCTGCTCCTATTCCGACTCCAACACTGATAGAGTCAAGAAATTCAAAATTTAGAATTGAAGTTGAAGTTGCTCCAAAAAAAAAAAAAATAGTTGGAGTTGCTCCCACTCCAATATTTATACTTGATATATTAGATATTGTAATATATGTTATAGGTAGTTATGTGCTCTAATGGTTGAGATGGTGTTTTGGCAACATGAGAGAGCCTGTATNAAGCCGTTTTTAATAGGCATTTTCTTTTCTTTTTTTTTTTTTTTTTTCTCTTCTCCCTCCACTCCTTCCATTATGTCTGCCACTTAATCATCACCTTCACATTCTTTAATCAGACCGAGTCAGATGCCATTCTCTTCTTCTTCTTCGTCGTCCCTCTTCCTCTTGTCTTTCTCGAGCTTGCTCGCTTGGCTTCGAATGCTTCAAGATTCAGCCCAAGGCCAAGTTATCTTCAACTCAAGTATTTTACTCCTACAAGGACGTCATGAGCGTGTCTCCCTCGGTCCCTTGTAGGTTATCTTAAATTCTAGTGTTTCACTGCCACTCTTTCTTTATAGTTTGATTTGTGCATATAATTTCTTTCTGTGGGTATTTTTGCAATCTGATTTGGGTTGATTTTTGTTTGTGTGGGTGATTTTGACAAATCCGATTTAGATTGGTTTTTTTTATGGGTGATTTTTTTCTACGATTCCGACTCCGACTTCAACAATTTCGATCGAAGTCAAAATCTGCTCCAATTCGAAGTCAGAGTTGGGCATCCTGACTCTGTCGGAGTTGAGGCCCAACCATACTCTTTCTATTATATATACTACGCTATATTATACTATTAATATTATTCTTCCTTTAAATTTTATTATTTCTATTGAACTACATTTGTCTCATTTTTATTTTAAAAAATGATAAATTTAGCAATTAATAAATAATAATAGCACAATAAGGAAAAAATAAGATGATAGTATAATATATAATATTTGTTAAAGCTGGCTCATAAAATTGAAATGAGTAATACAATAACAGTCGTTGAGTGCACACCACAATCGATTTGAAAAAAAATGAAGTTTATTATTAAAAAATTAATTAATTTTCTTTATGTGAATCTCCCATTTACTTATTTTTTTCAAATTGATTGTGAAGTACTTACACATTCTATAACTATAAATATTATTTTTTAATTGAAATACCATAATCTAGATATATTAATAAAGAGTTATACGATGACCAAAAGATCTCGTAAAAATAAAGTTTGTAAATAGATGTTAATACATATAATATGATAAATGTACTTTACATCAAAATAATTTTACAATATGATAAATTATAATAAGTCACATTAATTTATATATTTTTAGTTTAATAAAGTCTCTTTGTAAATTAAATATTTTTCTATATTTAGTAATCAATATATATTATAATGATGTTACTTATTAAAAAAATAGAAACTACGCTGAGTATGAAACTAAGAGTTATTCTAATCTCATACAGATGTGTAAAGCACACGATCTATATCACGTAAATAATAATATTTAATGTATAAAATTGATATTTAAAAATTTATCTTTCAAATCAATTTATACTATATAGAAAAAACTATACCCACCGAATTTTTCTACCAAATTGATTTTTTTTTAAACTTAATGATTAATGAAGTATTTTTTTAAATAAGTTTAAAAATTTTATTTATTTTTTAACAAATTTAAAGTGATTCAAAAAATATTTGAAGAAAAAGGAAATTACAGTATTCAGTACCCATTCGGTACCAAAAGGTGGGTGTGGCACCGCTCTACTGTATAAATACTTTGGACATTGGGAGCACGCCGCCCGGGCTTGACCTCTCGGTAAGCCTTCTGGTGTAAATTATATATATATATTTTTTCTTTTTCACATTTTTTAAATAATTTTAAAATATTAAAAAAATATCAATACACTAATAGTTATTTATTTAATCATTAAACAAAGAAGTAAAAAATAAATAAATAACATAAACGGTTAAAATGAAGGACAAATGAATATGGCATGCCAAACACTATAAAATAGTAAACGAATAGTAAAATATAATAAACCTATCATTATGCACGTTAATATTGCGATAGATAATGTATACGTTGAAGAGTCGGCGCCTCCCTCGCTATAATATTACTATATATTGGTTTTATATTTAAGAGATATGGAGATTGCCCGTGAGAAGAAGCTAAAAGAAATGATAGGCAAGTGAATTGACATTCTTAATTTCTAACTAGACCGACAGATATATGATAATTTAAAGTAGAACATTTAAAAACAATATCCATATAAGACAATGATCAATTATTTTTTTATCTTTCGATTAGATATCAAGGAATGAGTAATGATAATGATATATACAAATCTAAAATATACAAATTTCGCATAGTTTATTTATTAAAAAGTATATCATAGCATACCTACTATAAAAAAAAGTTAAAAAACCTATTTTTTTAACGGAGTGCTGTTTATTTTTTTACTAAGATTTGTACAAATCTTATGCATTTTAAACTTATACCTAATATTATCAAAGAATACATCTTAGACTGTATTTGGATATTAAATTGAACTCAACTGAGTTCAATTTTTAATGAATAGTTGTGAATTTAATAGTGAAAAAAATTATATAGAACTGAATTTAAATTATATATTTTTTCCAAAATTTGGGGGCCATGGCCACCCCTTGCGCCTAGGTAGTTCCGCCAATGTAAATAGCTATTTAAAACATACCATATCAATAAATGTGATAATATGGAATGAACAAAAAGTCTAGATAATTTCAATCTTATGTTTTCTTCTTATGTTTGTTTTTGGGTTTCTTGTTTAAACTTTCTAATATATTATTATTATGGAAAATACTATTCTCACAGCACATTTTTACCGCTCTATTCTATTGTTGTGATTTTTTAAATTTTTAAATTTTTTACATATGTTTTAATAATATTATAATTTTTTTTAATATTTAAAAATATTAAATATATATATATGAAAAAATTAAAAAAATTCCTAACGGTAGCTCCCACTTGCTAGAGCAGTGGCAGTAGCAGTAGTGCCACTCTATTATTATTATTATTATTATTATTATTATTATTATTATTATTCGGCCTTCACAACTCACAGGGGACATAGCAGGCCAATATGTTCAGAAAGCACCGACAATTCTGTAGAATTTGCGCATGCATCACCTCCCTTCGTACTCTTTGGAGAAAGAAAATAAATAAATTAAACTGGATAAAATATAATCAGGTTTGAATTCATTATCTCTGTTTGATCTCATATAAAATTATTATTTATTTAAAAAAATTAACAAGAAAATGTAGATTTTTAATTATTTATATTTTATTCTTGACAATCGGAACCGAGTAGCACTGATACATCTTAATAGCCATTGTAAAATTTTGGATCATGTTCATGTACATGATGATGGTCAGCTGTTAGGGAACATTACGTGCAAAACTGTGCGCTTAATGTTTTTATCTTCCTTTCTGGTTTTCAAACATGTTAAGAGTGCATGATTAGAATTGAGAGAGGGGAAGGAAAAACCATTGAAGATGAGAAGATGAAAAAAAAACACTAAAAAACACAATATATAGGGCTGGAGGGATTTGACTGTGCATCAGTCAGCTGGGTTTGGGTTCAGCCCCGACTGTTCTGAGTTCCTACATTTTGTGATTTTTTAAGATAAAACGTGATCATGTTCTTTCTCCAAGTAATGACATGCCATTCCTCAACGTTAGATCGGCACATTACAGCTACAATTACAGAAACACAACCGTGCGCAATTACAAGTATGCAACCACCCAGAGGGAATTGAACAACTTCGGTTTTGTTCTTATCAAACTTAGACTATTGTATGCTCAACTTTGTTTTCACGGGTTCTTGTAGTTGAATTCTAATGTGGACTATAAAAATACTCATTTCTCTTCATAAAAGGTATAATTGGAGGAATAAGGTGACTCCTTATAAAGTCCAGGATGAGTTTGTTCTTAAACTATGTGAGACTTCTCAACATGCCCTCTCACGTGTGGGCCGGTATTTTCAGTACCATCATCGTGAGTAGGTCTCAGGAGTCCATCATCAGTCATAGGTTAACCCATATAGAAACAATCATTTGTCTCCATAAAAAACCTAATAGGAAGAGTGAGGTAACTCCTTATAAAACCCATGATGAGTTTGTCCCTAAGCCATGTGGGACTTCTCAACATGGACAAGGCATAATCATTGATAAGAAAAAGAGGAAGGTAAGCATTTCTGGCAATAAAAATGATCGAGATATTTGGCTCTTCACAGAAAATTTGTTTGTTGTAGCAGTTGAACCAGAAGGGTTCATGTCAAATTATGGTGCATCATTTTTATATTGGTGGGAGCCATGTGATAACAATTGGGCTTCTCACCGTGTACTCCATCATTCCATGCCAAGTCTCCAAACTCAGGTATTGTTTGCTGGGAAACTATTGTGAAGGTGATCTTAAAATATTTTTTTATATTTTCTGGAAAATCTCAGGATTTTTGGCTCGACTGGAATGAAAGCACCTCTAAGGCACTGTTTGGATAGTAAAAATATTTCATCTTATCACATCTCGTCATTATAACTTTTTCAAACTCACACAAATTATAATAAACAATTCAACCTTTTTAAATCCTAAAACAATAATAATATTAAAAAATAATATTATAGCAATATTTTATTCAACTTTCATCTAAAACCATCTTATCTTTAAATGGTAAAAGTATGACATGGTAATTCGAAACCGGAGGGCCAACATTGATGACAGTTCTGGGAAGGGTCAAAGTAGTGATGGATGCTTTTATACAGTTGCGATAGCAAAGTACTCCAGGATTGGCAATAAAGCAAGATCTGTCTGAGAAAACTTTAAGCTGGGCTGGAGTCAGCTTGTGCGTGCAGAGGATTAATTCAAAGTAATCAGCTACCCCGCCCCCGCATGTGCGGGTGGGCTACCCCGCTCCTCCCATGCAGGGGCGAGGAGCAGGATGACCCCAGCGCCCGCTCCGCTCCACATATATAAAAAAAATATTTTTTTATATAAATATATATTGTATATAGATATATACAATTTATTAAAGAGTTGAAATTGTATTCAAGTTATTGGATTGCCTTGGTCTCCTAGGATAACCTTTATATAGGAGGCCAAGGCAATCCAAAATCTAACTCTAATGAGTTTAAGTTCCTTTTGCATTTACAAATTTAAATTTAATTATAATTTGGGTCCAAAAAATCTTTTTGGACCAATTTTTTTTTTTTTTTTTTTAAAATCCAATGTGTTGACCTAGGTGGGGGGTGGGGCGGATGTGGTTTTTTTCCCTGTCCCTTGGCACCGGGGTGGGGGGCGGGTGAAAAAACCCCAACCCTCGCATGGTGCGAGGCTGGGTGCGAGGAAGGGTCCCCCCGCCCCGCAGCAGGTGGGTAGCAGCCTTATCCGACACCATGATCATATGAGTTTCAAGGTGCAACTATTGAGGCATCTAGAGGAGTGTGGGTGTTATCATGAGCATAAGCTGTTGTCACCAGGGCAAATTTTACTGCTAGTAGACTAACATGAGGGCATGACATTGATGTTCCAGACAGTAAGTTGAACTGTCGAACTTCATCAAAATTTGAATTTCAAAGAGTTGGCTAGTATTAGGTGACTAAGATGATAGACATCATCTATAGTTTGAATTTTGTGAGTTGTTGAATGTAAAATACTTTGAGTTTATCTAAAGTCTATAATTAAGGCTGTGCTTCGGTAGTGAGGTGATCTCAGATATTCTGTAAATAGTAGTAAAAAAGTAATAAAAAGTAATAATAAATTAATGAGCTACGTACCCAAGCTAGCCCTAAGGGTTTTAAATAAGTCAAAACAGGTAATTCCGAGTCTCATGATTCTTATATTATCCATTGAAGAGGTTGAATTTGAAACGTCTACAAGTCTATGGAAATAATTTCCTGCTATAAGCAAATTGTGAGCAAAACCGTCGCGATAGATTCAATTTGTTAGTAGAATTTCACTGGGACTTGGAAACTGCTTCCATAAATATATTTAAAACTGTCATACTAATTAGGAATAAAGGAGATTCAAATCTGGAGTTTTTTAAAGCACTTTCTAGTGCTTGTTCTAGTGAGAAAATTCCTTTTAGAATTTTCATATTGTTATCTTAAAGAGGGTGATTGTGATTTGAGGTCTAGATAGTGTGATCATTTCAACTACTATAGTTTCAGTAGAAAAGTCAATATTTGAAGATCGTCAAAGGTTCTAGCTACTACTGTAGTAGAGACAAAAGAGTCATTTTTCTAGTCAAGTAAGAGTATCAATTAACAAATATTTTTTAATTGAAATTCGTTGTAAAAGATTTTCAAATAGTGGATTGACTTTTCTAGGTAGGCTGCCCGTAGGATTTTACCTTTAAAAAGTTATTTAAAGAGTTTTTATTCGTTACCAATCTTTGTGTTATGCAATTGATTTATTTTATATTAATGCTATTCTTATTGAATAATTGCATCAATATTGATAATACATGGTCCAATAGACTTGGTAGACCATTGGAAGTTTTACTGTACATGGGTATTTGATTATTTCACTTCACAATCCGGCGATCTGCTGGTAAGCCTGATGGACCCGCTTCTCCGGTCCAAGCCAAAATAATGTTCACCCCAAGGCCCCGGGCAAGCACATCAAGCTTCAGAACTTCAAGGTGAAAAGATTCGGTCCTCTAGATGAAAACTGAAGAAAAAATTAGATCCTTTAAATGAAAATGCTGCCACCATCGGAGATGATCGAATCCCCTACCAAGTACCACGAAAGGCTAGATTTGCAATTGTGTTTGGCTTTGTTAAGACATAATGCTTGAGTGCCATCCCTTTATGTTTCCCCAACTACAACTGCAGGACGAAGGTGACAATATGCAACCAAACCATCTCCATTGGCGGCAGTGTTTACAAGAATCATTCCAATCGCTCATGCATTTTTCACCACCTAACCCTTCTACATACGGGGACTCAAGCCTCGTTCACATTTCACAATCTTTCCGACAACCAGAGGTCGATCCAAAGTTCCCTCCAAATACAAGGAGCTAGGGTCAGGGCTGGTTGAGTTACTATATAGACAATTGGGGTATTGCTTATTCATTGAGAGCATCGTTCGCCCTTTATAGAGTGAAACTTCCCTCAAAGTTCTTCGATTTCCCAGCTTAACCGTGACTGGAAAATCTTTATCCATGGTGCTGGCACCAACTAATTTAATCTAGGGAGACACATTAGTAAGGTTGACAGGGTCCGGACCTCCATTTCCGGCTGAGCTCGAAACATAAACACCCATTAATCTCCATTGCCCTAAAAGCTGCGATGGACAAATTGTCTCGGTAGTAAGAAGACGCTATGCCACCCAAAGATATTGACAAAACAACCACTCCATTAGCAAGAGCTCTATTAACTGCCAAAAGAATACCCAAGCAGATGCCCCCCCCCCCCCGGTCCAGCAAACTTTGTAAGCTGCGACTCTCGCACCTAACGCCATTCCTCCGGCCGTCCCATGCGCATATCCCTGAAGGTTTGCACCATGCACTGGAGAGCCAGCAACTGTACCTACAGTGTGAGTTCCATGCCCATCTTGATCTCTAGGTGATTTATACTCGATTTGCTTGTTAATTTCCCTAGTAGTAGCTTGATAACCGAGGTAGAACACCCTAGCACCCACAATCTTTCTGTTATGGTGATGTTTCCTAAACCTTCAACCCGTCTCACGTGTTCCTTTCCAACAAGCAAGCATTGGTATCATGCCCGTATCGTTGAACTCTCACTCTCGGCCAAAATGCCGGTGTCGAGCATTCCAACTATGCCATCATGGTCCGACATATCTTGAGACCAAACGCTAGTGCTATTCTATCCTTTGGTTCGAGCCCAAGGAATGTGGGACTCCTTGTGGTGTGTGTTTGATAAAATGACTCAACAAGAATTTCCTTCATTGCATTTCATCAGTAATAACAAAGTCTATATATAGACTTTACAAAGAATCAAAGAATGAATGTTGTTGCAAAGTAAAACAGAGGCCAACAACAATTACAGCAGAGAATAACTAACTATAACCGTACTCTATTGTGATATTCTAGAAGGATTCCATTACTGTGATGTGTGTTTGTGCTGCTACAATGAGGCCGATTGTATTACAGAGTGATCTAGGCTAATAGTGTGCACCTGGTACTTCTTCTCTGGGAATATAACCATTACACCATCTTCTACCTCTAGCCTCTCAGCTTCTTCTTTGCTCAACCGAGCAGCAACTCCATGAACGGCAGCCTGGTAACTATAAATAACCCCATCTTCATCTTCTTCATCGCCTTGATTTCCAGGTATATTACAATTCGAGGTGATTGGTAAAAGATTTTGGCAATGTCGACTTGCCCATCTGGACAATATATGTCTTCTTTGCTAATTGGGCGTTTGCTGAGAGCACTAAATTGAAGAACATATAGCCTGCTGGATCAAATAAACCAATTTTATTGGGTTTTCTAGCAATTTCAAGCAAGCAAGAAGAATAATTTGAACAATGACTCAACAACAGGGTGTGTGTCATCATGTGCAGGCAATAGAGAGGGGTAAGTAGTTGATACTTAGGTTGTGGTCCTCTTGATCACTTTCAAGTTTTTCTTCTTCACTCAATGGAAGTGTTCTTCAAGATCTTTCACTATAAAAAAGGATAAACATCCAATTTTTACCCCCACTTTTACATAATTACATTTTTTTTCTCAACAAGATTGATTCATTCATATAAAGCTGATGTCTTACAATATTTAATAAAACTAAGTAAACTAGCCAAAAACTGGCGAATACATATCATATGGAGGGTCTTTTCCGCTGTGGAAATCCAAAAGGCACTGTGGAATGTAAGAAAGAGGTATGCTTCCATATAGATTCTTGGAAGTTGCCCACTGCGCAATGGAATGCGCTCAAAGATTCAGATCTCGATGTATCTTCCTGGTTTGCCAGCTTTCAAATGAATTCAAAAAATATCTAATATCGCTGACTATAGGCTGAATGGTCCAATCTGAGACTTTTCCAGGATCATTTGCACCTTGCAAGGACACTAGTGAGTCACCTACAATGACTATTTTCTTGATATTGCTGAGTTTAGCTTCTTCAAGTCCAATGTACATTGCAGTGGATTCTCCCAAATTTGGGTTCTGGCTTTCAGTAAGCTTTGTAATGAAGAAGGTTGGATAGCCTTCTTCTGATTTGCATATTGTCGCTGTTGTGCTACCGGTTTGCCTAACAACTACATCAAAGAATAGAGTGTAATGCCCTCTTGGTGTACCTCTCCAATTATGGCTTTCAGTCACTTGTTTATTGCCCTCGCGCATTACAGTGTTCCTTATAAGTCCTCAATGTGCTATAAATAAAATTGTCAATATTTGGGATTAATGACTTATGAACAATTTTATTTCTTAAAAACCAAATATTGTCCATAGCATTGATGGCAAAGATTTGAAAGTTTTGCTTCTCTTTAGACAAAATGTTCAGCTTCTCTGTGGGAGAAATTATGCATTCAATCCAATTACTGATTTCATGGTTAGCAAAACAAGAAATATCCAAAGGTCAAGGTGATTGCCTCCAAAGAATTCTGGTGAAAGGGCAAGTTAAAATAAATGAGTTTGAGTCTCTTCCTCACTTTTGCAGATGGGGCACTGTGTTTTTTCCTCTGTTAGAGGTGCAAATCTTTTCACCAAGGATTTTGTTGGGATTATATTGTTGAGAATGTTCCAGCAAAGTAACTTTAATCTGTCTTGAATCTTGATTTTCCAAAATTTTTTTCCAAATGTTTGACTGCACCTGTGGTGGATTGGAATTCATAGTAATGGTAGCATAGGTAGATTTCCCTGAGAACTTGCCTGAAGAATGATACATCCATCGAAGTTTATCGTCTTGTCTGTGAAAGTTGGTTTGGACTAGTGGAATTTTCAGGATTTCAGTCATAATATCAGGATGGAAATGGGCTTGTAGTAAGAGGATGTTCTATCTTCTAGGTTTTTTCATGGTGAGTTCAGAGACAACTAGGGTCCTATCTATGACGATGGAGATGTTCTTTGAAATTGGCTTGAAATTTAGTTGAGTTGGAACTCATGGATTCGACCAGGCCTTTATAGATGTGCCATTGTTAATCTAAAAACACACACTCGGTTTCAAAAAATCTCTTTGTTTTAGGATGCATTTCCAAACCCAAGAATCTGAAGCTTTTGGAAGAGTGTAAAAAAAGTTGAAATTCTCCAAGTATTTTCCAGACAGTACAGATTTCCAAGTGGCATTTCTCTCATTTGAAATGTTCCAACCTGATTTACACCAGAAAGGCTTTGTTAAAATCAAAGGTCAATCTAAGACTAAGGCCTCCAATAGATTTGGGTTTGCAAATCGAGATCCAAAATTTGGGCGTAAAGCTTTTGGGTTTTTCAATTGGGAATCCCCACCATAACTTTAAGAAGACTTTGTCAATCTTATTTGTGACTGATTTTGGGATAAAGAGAGTGGACATCACATAGGATGGGATGGAACTGGCAACTGAGTGAATTAAGGTTGCTCTGCTAGCCTGAGAAAGAACTTTTGCCTTCCAGCCTGCAAGTTTCTCAAAAATTCTTTCTTGCAAATCTTCAGAGTGTATTCTTTTTTAAGCTTTGAAAGAAAGGGGAAGTCCCAGGTATTTTATTTTTGAAGAGTCATTTTTATATCCAAAAAGATCATTCACCTCTCTTTTCTTACGAGGAAGGGTATTTCTACTGAATTGTATGGATGATTTATTGTGGTGGATTTTTTGGCCCTACTAGGAAGAGTATTTTTTCAAACAGTTTTTGAACATTTGAGCATTCTGCTGGGAAGCTTTTACAAAGATTATAAGATTGTTAGCAAACAGCAGATGAAAAATGGATGGGCTGTTCCTGCTAAGTTTTACCCCTTTGAGATGCCTCAAATTTCCTCTAGTGATGAGTCTCGTTAATACTTATGTACCTAAGATGAATAGAAAGGGAGAAATAGGATCTCCTTGCCTACCGTGAAGGATGGAAAAAGCTACAAGGGTTCCTGTCGATAATCACTAAGTAGGAGACAATGGTGATGCATTCATTGATCCAATTAATCCCTGCAGAAACCTAACACTACCATGATGCTCAGAATGAAATTCCACTCCATCATATCAAAAGCCTTCTCCATGTCTATCTTAACTGCCATAAGTCCCTTCTTTCCTCTTTTCTTTTTGAGATGATGCAATATTTCTTGGGCAAGAATGGTGGTTTCTTAAATGACTCTGCCTGGAACAAAAGCTGTTTGATGTGGAGAGATAATCCTAGGGAGAATTTTTTAAGTCTATTTGCAAGGATATTTGCTATGACTTTGTAGCAAACATTTGAGATGTTGATTGGTCTGTTTGATGCACTGTGTTTGGGCAGTTTGTTTTTGGGATGAGGGCTATATGGGTGTGGTTCAATTCTTTTAGCAATTTCTCATGTATGAAGAAATTTATAATAGCCGCTATGAAATCAATTTTTATAATGTCCCAAAACTGCTTGTAGAACAAACTAGTGAAACCATCAGGAGCTTTCGTTGATGGTGTTTACTTAATGGCACTAATGATTTCTTCTTCAATGGGGATTTCACAAAGAAAGTTGTTTTAAAAACATAATATTTTAATATGGAATTTTGAAATAGTTATGAATTAATAATATGTGTATTATTTATTTCACAATTAATTAAATGGTTTCATATGGGATTATTTAGCATGATTTGGTTTCATAAACTTAAATCATCTCATCTCATCTCAACTTTCAAATACTATTCAAACACAAATACTTTTTAATTTCAAATTTTTAAATTTTTCATCAAATCATTACAACTTTTCCAAACTTCTAAACAAAATACAAAAAGCAATTCAACATTTTCAAATTTCAAAACAAAAATAGCATTTCTAACCCTATGTTAACTTTATAATTTTTTTAATTCAATTTTTTCTCTCTCATTTTTTAAATTTTCATAAAATTTTAAGTCAAATAATTTCACAACTATTTATAAATTATATCACTACTATTCATAAATTTTTCATCTCTGCATAAATAAACGAGAGAGACCTAAGAATTGATGGAAAAAAGAGGATCAATCATGAGTATATATGATCAAGGCACCGATAATGTACAAGTCAGCAAGGATAACTTCTTCGGTCGGTCCCAATAGAGAGAGAAACTCCTCTTTCTCTCTACAAAACACTTCATAATCCGGATCTAGCTTTGAAGGGGAGGGTGTAAAGGGAAGGGTGTTTTACACCCTCCCCCTCCCCTCCCTCCTGTCAATATGTTCATTTTGGTTTCTGTGTTTTGTGTGTTTGTTTTAGTTTTAGCTCATATAAGGGTGAGCACTTTTGGGTGTTCCCAATTTTAGCATAAGTTTTGTTCCTCTTCCTTGTTTTTATGATCTGTGTTTCTATTTTATACTCATAGATCTTCATTTCAATGTTCCAGAAACCTCTTCTTTCTTTTTTCTTTTGGACCCATGCGTGGTGTTGAGTTGCCTGGAATGATCGCAGCTGGGGCAAGGTTTGGTCGAGAGGGGCGGCCGATGCTATGGTCGGTGGGTCATGCAGCGGAGCTCGTGCGTAGGAGGGTCTTCTACGCAGTGGCTAGTGCTAGTGCTCATGCCGTCTGGGCTCGGGCTGCCGTTGCTTACGGTGGGTTCGCTATTCTAGGCTCACGCCTGCGCTCGTGGAGGGTGGCGGTAGCTGAGAAGGAGTTGGGCTAAGGAGAGAGTGATGGAGGGGCGACGGGCATAATAAATGAAGAAGGAAGAAGAAGGCAGTAGAAGGAAAGAAAAGAAAAGAAGGAAAAAAAAAAAAAAAAGGAAAGTTGAAGGGGCAGTGGGCTTGGATAGTGATGAAATCCTAACCCACTTGCTTTGTGTTTTGGTATTTTTAATGTGTGTGTGTGTGTTTTTTTCTTTTTCTTTTTTTTGCAATTTTCTATTTATTAGTATTTATTAAAAAAAAAAAAAGGCTATTTGGACTTTATATCCATAGTAGCAGTCTCATATTCCTCCTGCTTGGGAGGACGAAGGAGACTAGTACTTCTCTTCATTGGAAGAGGGGTTGTTTTTGTTCTGTTTTTACAGAGTGCTCTCTTTATTAGGAGAGAGTTTTATAGAAGTTAAGACAATATCCGTTATAAATGAATTTGTATGCCGGGGTGCCCCAAAGCAGATGCGTAGTTTGACTTGTAGTTCAGGTTTTTTCTGTCTTGATAAATTAACAACTGTAACTTCAATTTATGAAATGAAATGAAGTCTATCTTGAAAAAAAAAATATCGATAATGTGCACCGACTATGCCTTTTATGCGTTTTTTTATATTTAATAAAACCCACACACACAAAATGGACAGTCGGTGCGCATTGTATATGCACTCAGCATTTCCCTATTATCAATGGTGACAATTGGATGTGACGAGTTCAAAGCAAATGAAAGGGGCAATCAATTCCTTCTAAAGATTAGTTCCAAGGTGCATTGAACCAATAATGCTCAGCTTTTGGAATCCATGTGCATACTCCAGCGAGCAAAATTTTCACCTAACTCATCTATGACATAAAAGCTATGCGTTGCACAATAAATTTTCTTCAGCCAAGTGAATTGGAGGGTATTATCTGGTGGAGAATGGTTATTTTGGAGCCGAGCACAGGTGGCAAGAGTTAGCAATTGTTTAATAATAATTTAATGTAGTACGGTATATTTATTTAATCATAAAAAAGAAATAAAAAATTATATATAATATTTCTATATTGAACAGCTAGGATACCAACTCCCATGTGGAGCATTTATGTCCGCTTTCAAAGCTGTCATTAACAGGTTTTGTATTCTCTATCGGTAAGAAATTCTTCCATCGGTTTTCATATATGACTAAGGTTTGGTTTGGGTAGTAGAAATGTTTAAGAATGTAATAGTAAAAAGGTAAGAATAGAATATTAAAAAGTAGGTAAAAAGTAATGAATAGTAAAAAAAATAGATAAAAAGTAATAATAAAGTAAAAAATAGTAGTGAGAGTGTTTGAGAGTATCTGAAATATTCTCGATATCCAAACAAGGCCTAAGTATAAGCACTAAACAGTAGAAAGTAAATGAGTAATATTTTCTAACCTTTAATTGTGTTAGAACGTTTAGTGCGTTTTTTTTAGAAAGTAATGTTAGATGGAGTCCTTGGCTCCATTTGAATGTTGAGATGAGTTGAATTCTTTATAAATAATAATGAGTTGAGATGGTAGATTAAATTTTATAGAATCTACTTAAGACGAATTTAAATGTGTTTATATATTAAGATGAGTTTAGATATATTTATGAAAAATTGAAAAAGTTTATGGATCGTAAAAAGTGTTGAATTAAAAAATATTGTGTTCTATATGTAAAGAGATTTTGAGTTAAGATAAATTTAATAATTTAAGAATTGTATATTTAGATGTTAGATTTAATTTAAAATTAGACTAAACTAAATTTATATCAGTTCAATCCAAGTTCCAAACAGGACCTTAGAGTTAAAATCTTGCATATTTTATAGAAAATTGATTCATATTTAAAAAGATATTTTTACATGAGTTACAGGTTTAACCATTTTTTTCAAATAGTGTATAAGATTTACACATTTTAAAATTATAAATATTATTTTTCATTTATAAAATACAAGACGTTTTATTATAAGTTCATGATGCAACAATTATAATTATCATCACTCATCTACGTCTTTGTTTTTTTGTATACTCGTTGATTATATGGCTTATAGCTTAATGGACAGATAAATTCGAACAAAACAAAAATGCTAAAGTTGATATTTATCTAACTTTTATTCAACTATTTAATAAGATATTAATCTTTTTAATTCAATGTGTTTAAATTTTAAAATATATTATTTATTACAAAGTTATGAAACATTTCAAACTTTATCACTTGTCAAATTGAAATGTTGGTCGGGTTCGAGATGAAGATTCAAGACAAGGGTCAACAAAGTTGAAACTTTGGCTCTGGGAAAATCTGAAAAGCTCATAAAACCGAATTCCAAAGACAACAAATGTCATCAATGCCGAGGAGCTATACCAAACCCCAACTGAAATTAATATGGGGAGCAGGAGCAGCTGAAGCATGCTCATATTAATGGCCAAACCTAACCGTCCGTCTACCCTTATCAGATCAAAACGAAAAATGCTGTGCAGAACTCACAACATTATCCCAAGAAAAACTCTCTCTGATTTGTAAATTACCAAGTACGGAAAATGCTAGAATGCGACTTGTGTTTGTGATGTCTTTATTTTAACTGTCCATGTATTTTAACTTAATAATCAAAGCAGTGTATTTTAATATATTGATTTATTTTTGTATTTTTTAAAAATATTTTAATATGTTAAGAAATATGAAAAAAAGAAAAAAAAAAAAGAAAATCAAATTAATGCCAGGCAACCACTCTACTCAAAGTACGTTTCACGCTCAAGTATTGAAAGTAATTTATATATATATGTATATATATATATATATAGGATTAATGAAAGTACATTTTGATTTCGTAAACTGAAGTAGTATTTTTTTTTTTTTTTAGAAAAATAGATTTCATTTTGTGAATGAATCTCGAAGTTACATTTATGACTTATCAATTCAGAAAAAAATTCAGATTATAAGTCAACCTACACATCTATTTTGTAGCACTCCGTATATAAATTTCTTTATGACAGACTTTATTTTTAATTCTATCAACTCTCTCTAAACAAATTAAGTTTATATGAAAGAATCGTATTCTGTAAAAATAGAGTCTAAACGATTTCTCTCTAAATGAAAAGAAGTTCTATCATCTTCTGTCATTCCTATAAAAGGAGTCATATCACACCATCTCTTTATAAATGAAGAACAGGACTCAATAAATTGAAGTAGTATCAATAAAGAGAATTATATCTATATAATATATTTCACATGTTATAAAATAAAAATATTTTTGTAAAATGATTCTAATTTTATAAGATATTTTATAAAAATATCTGTCATTTTAAAATATTATTGTGTAAAGTATCATAAAATATTTTTAAAAAAATAGAGAAAAAAATTAAATAAAAATATTATAAAATTAAAATATTTTTATTTAAAAATTTTAAAAAAATTATAATGATGAGCTTAAAATATTTGTATTTGAAACATGTATATGTATCCAAACATCCACATACCCCACGTGCCGGCGGCCACCACTGTTTTTAGGAAGCAGACAGACTGGATCCAACCCAAAGGGCCAAATGCATAAATTGCTCAGACCTGGATCTCTGCAGGGGACCCGAGGCATACTACAACTTAAGCAAAATGCTGAATTAGTACTGAGTTCACCCATAAATGAAAATTCAAAGGTTTAAACCATGCAAATCTGCTACAAGTATTTACAAAACAGAATCTATCACAAAAATAAAGTAAAATTTCTCGTTCTTTTTAAAAACAACTTGCATAGGACTTGTATAAATCTGCTAAATCCCTTTGTGATCAACAGTGGGGATTGGATAACAAGAGATACAATCAGCCCATGGGCCCTTCTTGGACTCCCCCACTATGGGCCTTATGCACTCCCAAACCAGACTGCTGCACTTAAGCCCACTCCCTAGCCCTAGTTGCCAAACCTTGTCACCTTTCTTCACCCTAACTTTGGCTTCCAGGTAAGCTAGCTCATACCACAATGAAGAAGAAGACTGGTTCCCAAACCTGTGCAGTGTCATTAATGCAGGCTCTATGTCTTTGTCCCCAAGCTTTAACCCTTTCGCTATATCCCTTATCATTGCCCTTCCTGAAGTTGGCAAGCAAAAATGCTTTATCACAGTCTTAAAGTTTGGCACGTAGATTTCACTGGATTTGTCGATAAGTGTTTTCCATAAGATGGAAAAAACAAGCCAAAGTTTCTCCGAGAATGGCAAGATTGAGGAACCAAGAACGGTGACGTTTGATCTGAGAGTTTCTCCGACGACTTGTAGTACATTTTGATTTAACGTAAACCCCTGGTTTCCCTTGGAGTCCTCCTCGCGAACTGCTGAAAAATAAGCCCGGTCGTCAAAGGCATTTTGAGTCCTCACTGTTCGAGACAGTTTGTATTTTGAAGACTTCTTTGCTTCCTTTTTATTGGAAAGCAAAATGGCCGCACTTCCCATTCTGAAGAGGCAGTTAAGGATCAACTTGGACCGCTCGTTGCCTGAATACCAACCAGTAGACAAGATTTCAGTGCTGATAACAACGGCGTTAGAGTTTTTGTGAATTCTCAGAAGACTTTGAGCCAAATCAACTCCGATGGCGCTTGCGCTGCATCCCATTCCAGAGAGAGTGTAGCTCTTAATATCACTTCTCAAGGAGTATTTGTTTATGATGATGGAGGAAAGCGAAGGTGTGGGGCAAAAACCACTACAATTTACGATGAGAATATCTATATCACATGGGGAGAGTCTAGTTTTGGACAGAAGGTCTTCCATGACAGGGAAGAGCACCATATGCACTTCTTGGATGGATTCTTGCAGGTGGGTGTTTGGTGGAATGTATTGTAAAGCTGGGGGCAAAAAGGTTTCTTCACTTATTCCTGAAGAAGTGAGTAGTTTGGCCATGAAAGAGATACTTTCGGAGTCAAAACATTGAAACAGGGTAACATTTTCAATGAAGGTAGAGAAGGGGACTCTGCAGAAGCTTGGTGGCCTGAGACATGAGAAGTCAACTAAATAAACAGGAGCAGCTTTTGAGAGGATCAAGCGTTTAAGGAGGATGAAACAAGAGACCAGGAAGAGGAAGTAGAGAATGGGTTTCCATTTATGAAAGATGAAGAAAGCTGCGATGGATGTTAGGAAAGAGGTAAATCTTAGAAGTTCCGTGATATACGAAAGAAGATGCTTTGAGAGAAGACTGGATATTGGGAGGGTACTGGTAGTGGTATTGAGAAGAGGGTCATGTTTGAGCTTAGACAAATGCTCCATTTCAGAGAGAGATAGAAAGGTGGTGGAGAAGGAAGTGATTGTTTTGAAAACTGCAAAGGGTTTAAATGGGAGTGGAGTCTGCATGCGGTGATTAATGCAGGTCGATCGGTTTACCAATTGGTGTGCCGGGTCAGCTGCAAGTTGGTTGGTGTGACTTGTGAGTAGAACTGCAGTCCTAATAACTGCAAGTCTGCAAGCATGTGGGTTGAAAATTCGATAAGTAACTAGAGTTTGATTAACCATCGATTGTGGTGGACTGATATTTTAAATTTATTTTATAATTTAATATATTATATCAAATTATGTAATTTAGTTTATAATTATTTTTTATGACTATTAATCTATTTTTAAAGTATTGATTTGACATTCTGAATTTGATTTCGAAATGGATACTGCTAGGGTGTACCATGGTCCCAGTGTGACCAATAATTACATTTCTGTTCTTTTTTTAGCATTTATTGATAAAAGAAAACTAAAAAAAATTCAATTGCACTTATTGGTCACACGCATTGATATATATACCGAGCAATTTAACTTTATCCTTTCGAAAATGAGAGCACTGTTAATATTAACGCCAAACATTTATTGAGTTTCTCCTTTGTGAGACAGGTGTATCTTCCCTCCAATTCCTATTGCATAGCTCTCAGCAGGTAGAGAATCACATCTTGTCATTCCCGTCTACATTTGATATTCATTGATTTATACAGTAAATTAAATATAATAAAAAATAAATCATATTATCATATATATTAGAATATTATAAATATATTTTATGTAGGGTAATATTGATCTAAGATATTCATATATATATATATATATATACTAGTAAGGGCAACGTGCAGCGCACGTATGCCCAGATGAAAAAAAAAAAAAGAAAAAAATAAAAATACTAACAAATAGTATATGGAAAGGTACGTGACAAATGGAATTTAAAAAAAAAATTGAATAAAACATAAAAATAAAAAAAGTGAAGAAGTAAAGATAAACTTTATTTATGGATCAGGTTAAAGATAGAGATCATATAAGAGTAACACAACTAAAAACAGTTAACAATGACACCGAACTCATGGACATTAAAATCTGGGCAAAATCGGTTAAAGTTAAAAATGCCATCACAGAGGCAACCCACTCTGCACGGCCGGTTCACCAGGCCTAAGTAAAACATTGACTCAGTTACAAATTTAGTTAAAAAATAATAATAATAATGAGAAAGGGATGGTTGCATGAACAGTAATAAGTAATCTAATATGTATGAAAATCTTGCTAAAAGGCTGGCCTTTGAATAGAACCGACTATTAGGAAACACACCAGAATTCTTCTTAAATAGGATAGATACCTGCAGCTCCCATGTATTAAAGCCAGGCTCTCAAAATCATCCAAGATGCAGGAGTTGAATTTTCAACAAAAAGAAATAAAATAAAATAATATAATCCTAGCACTAATATGCACAGAACTCGAATCACATTTTAATACGACGGACCCAACACCAAACAGAACACCAGAGACTATCTATACAACCCAAACACATGAAATAGTTTATGGAAAATAAATTTTGGAGTTTTAAATCTATATACGAGAAAAGAATGTTTTTTCAAGTGCTGTATTTTATAGTGTTACTGGACATCAAAATGGTGGAAACTATATGGTCGTTCCATAGTCATTGCTTTGCTTTTCACATCAAAACATTTTCAATTTTAAGCTACCTATTTCTTGCAAGTCCTTGAACAAGATAACAAATTCAATTTTAGATAATTGAACACAATAGTCTGCCTATTTTCTAGTAGTCAATACAAGGTTGTGTTCACCTTCTAAAGTTCTTACATCCTATGAAATTGTCAATTAAAAATGTAAATTGCTACAAATCAATACCAGAAAGATATGCATTAATGACTATCTTGCATATACAAGTTATAATCTTTCTCCACTCGGAAAGAAAAATGATCACAAAAAAAAAAAAAAAAAGGATGAAAGGTCCAAGCCGAAAAAAGAAACTCAAATTATTTGAAATCTCCAAGAATTGTGAGTCCTTATTTTCAAGACACCAAAGAAATGGACTTTAAGAATTCTATGCACCTCCATTTGCATCTGGTAACCCCTCAAGCACAAATTTAAATAAACAAATCAGCATCAAATATAAGAATATGATGACATGCAAGTCCAAGCCAATTACCTTAATAGTTCCTTCATCATCCCTGTAATGTGTCATGACTAAGATCTGATAGATAGTTGTGAGGTCCATTCTTGAACAGGCCTCACCCATTACTAAAGAGGGCGTTGCGGGGTCGATGGAGCTTTCTCATGCTTTGGAAGCATGACATGAGATGGAACTTGTAATCCAGAACAGATGTAGAGATAGTCAGGTTCTTCACAAAAATCACTGCTCATTTGATCTTCTTGAGACCACAACCACTAAATGGTACTTGTTGTGGTAGTCTTTAGCCATGTTATGACAGACTGAAACCCCTGAAAAATCTCTAGATGCACTTCAAGTAATCTCCTTAAGTAGATTGAAGGCAGCAGCCAAGGCAAAGGAAAAGAAGGCCAAAAGCAAATGTTTTAAAGCAAACTAAAGACTGTTTGTACATTATTTTGCAATTTTACTTGGTTAACTTTAAAGGAAAATTTCTATAGGTCTTTTTAAAGAAAAAAATAAACTTATCATCAGGCATGTTGACTAATATTGATGTTATACATTTGAAGTTCTAATATCTCAAGATTTCTGCTCAAATTGGTCTTTATGTTTGCAAACATCTCCATCATAGATGCATATAATATAAAAACTCTTATTTGCATCCAGCCACGTTGAACATTCAAAGAAATTGTAGAAATCGCACAAGGTTGTCCAATTTTAAACAATGGGTGTATATAATGTCACAGATCCAAAATCAATTTGAAAAACGGTATATATGCTTAAGTTCGCGGATTGCTTGACTAACAATAAAAATTAGAACTGATGATTAAATAAATTAGTTAAAGCAACGTTCCTAACATCTGGTTTGGTTTGTAGTTAAGTTAGAGTTGAAACAAGATCTTTTGTATTAGGCTGCTCCCTAGGTTCATATTGCAAACACTGAGAGGCAAGATTAACCACAACTGTTGCTTCTTCTATAGAAAATTTTCCCTCCAAATGTGAATACATTAAGCTGATGATATTTTTTTCCCATATAATGTCAAGAGCCAGCACATATTAGTGTAGATAACATAAAAGCTCCTAAAATACAGTCAAACTCCTAAACACATAGACAATCCATTTTAGGCAACTTTTGAGTCAAGTTCTAATAACACACTTGATATTGTAGACTGTATATTAAACATGTATCCTGACAAAGAATGAAGGCATAAACATTACTAAATTTTCACACCACCTATTACAACATAGGTAACTTACATGGCTAGGGGGGATGTGTTTTCCACTTAGCAGATCCAGAAGGACAGTTCCAAAGCTGTAGATTACACTTTCAGCAATAATCCTTTCTAAAATTACAAATTATAGCAAAAAAGATTAGTCAAGTTTACCAAGAAAAAAAATCTTCATGAAGTTAAATATAATAAAATGAATCTCGTAATTCATACAACATAGCCTTATACAAAAAAAATCTTGGGTCTCATCCTTTTGCACTTTGAACAAGATAGCCTAATAGAAAAATATATTCATTCCCTTTAAAAGGACGGAAAAGTTGGTATAATTCCTAGAGTCCCACCACCACAAATATGATGTTTGAGGAATATTTCCTGGTAAAAGAGTTGCTGCCATACGCTGTTAGAGCAAAAACTTCACTTCAATCATACTACAACTGCATCAAGATATCTTCGCACCCACTTGAAATAAGCCCAAGAATTTAAAGACAATAGTTTATTCTTTTATCCACCAACTTAAAAAAAAAAAATGACTTTTTTTTTTGGTTTTTTTTTTGGGGGGGGGGGGGAGGGGGGGCGGAATCAGTTTACTGAAAGTTCTAAAGATACTTAATACAGGCAAATCCTTTAGCACATAAAGAAGTAGCATACCAATCATCCAACTTATACAGAGTGGAGAATTTATTACCATTTATATTTGGGAGGTGTGTAGGCAAGGTTTGTGCTGTAACTTTTCCCATCCCTACTATTTTTCATGAAGCCAAAACATGAGACCCGAGGATCACCATCCTACAAATGGATGCAGATATAAGACAACCATCTCGATGATAGCAGATATTGAATAACATTCAATGGTTTGCTTTTCCCTTGCCAAGGACCCAAAATTTAGATAAACACAAATTCACTGACTTCTCAATATGATAGAAGGAAGAAATAACAATTCAAACGCATCCCGCATGCAAAATTCAAGAAAAATATTATCAATAAAAGAATACAATTTTTGTCCGGGAGGGCTGCTACTGCTTGAAGGAGGGCTGTTGTCCGGCCTGCTCTGCGGCTGTAGATGGTGGCAAGGGACGCGAGGCGGAGAGAAAGAAAAGATAAGAGGGTTTGAGTTTTTTCCTTTTGAGAAAAGAGAGGGTTTGAGTTGAGAGAGAGAACAGAGGATCGGTGTGTGTGGTCTGAAATTTATCAATGGGATAACGTTTATTCAGATGACTGACAAACTCAACTACTCAAGTCTTCCCTTTCCCAAAGGTCAAAGTACTGCCACAAATAAATCCATCTGTTTCCTTTTCCCAATACTCAAATAAAGAAAAAGACTATTACATCCTTATAATACACGGATGAAATACAAGAGGAACGCTTCAAACGTCCGAACAGAGAGGAGAATGAAATACAAAACGAAGGACAAAACTGAAAACAAAAATGTTAGACGAAAACACTGTTATTCAGCGATTCACGTTTATATATATAGTAGATGTATGTGTGTCTAAACCTCTTTGACTTTAGAGCATTCTTATCCATTTCTCGGGGTGTCTTTTAAGATAGTGTGAGATTTCTAATTTTATGTGTTTTTATTAATGTTATTATTGGTTGTGTTATTTAATTTTATTATTATTGTGGTTGATGTGTATTCTATTCTATTTTATTTTACCTTGTATTTCAATTTTGGTTGGGCCTTCTTGTGTAATGGATTGTGTATAGTGTTTTATTTGTTTTGGAGCCAAAAGGGATGAGCAATCGGCCCAGCCCGTGCGCCTTGTGAAGCCCAACCCTTAGCTGAGTAAAACGGCATCGTTTGGTGCTATAAGAAAGGAAACCCTAAGGGTTTCATCACTTCCCCTATGTGCTGCATGCCTTCTTCTTTCTTATTCCTTCTTCTATTTTCTTTACTTCTTTTTCCTTCATGTCTTGGTCTCTCCTACGCCCCCGCCGCCCACCTCCTCCATCAAAATGACGCCACGCATGCGCTGCCAACACCTTTCCCCTGCATCATGCCACCACCTCATTCTGCCACCTCAAGTCTTCACGGCCGTTTTTGTATCACTCAATATTTTATTATGTGTTTACTCATCGCCGCTACAACACGTCTTCACCGCCCCTTTTCACCAATCATAGCTAGCGCTGCAATGGTTGAACCCTCCGTTTCGGCCTATAAATAGGACAAGTTCCACACTCCTTAACCCATCTCTCAATCGGCCTTTCTCTTTCTCCAATTTAAGTTTAGTTGTTTTTCACTTTAAAAATCTTAGTTCGAAAATCTTTACAGTGTTTTTCCCACATCGCCATCATGTGTGCCGCCGTGCACAGCCAATCTTAGCCGCCTCCTCAAGGCCACACAACCATCCTCGAGTCACCACACTCCCTTTCCCAGCCTAGTCGTGAGATAAGAGCCCTTTTTGCCATTGCTCCGCAATGCTTCGCTACAACCCACCGTAGCAAACCCTCTCCTCCACCTAATTACATTGAGGTTCAAAGCCCCTTTATGGAAAATCCACCTTTAACCGCTGTTTTGCCCTCATACTGCCATTGCCCGCCGCTGCATCGCCACCTTTGCGACAACTCCACAACGCATGATCTTCCAGAAATTGCCCAACTGCGTTGTAAGTAATCTTCTGTTGCGACTACTTTGAGATTATAATAATGTTATTACACTGCATTTTCTGCAGTCGGGTTGGTTGAACTGTGCCTTGGGCTCAGTGAAGTGTTGAAAATTAATTATAGATGGGATGTAATTGTGCTTTGGGCAAAAAATGAAGGATGGGAAAACTGTGAAGGTGGATGTTAGATAGTTGTAATTGTATGTATTTGTTAAAATGATCTGTCTTGTCATCCAATATACTGTTTATCATGCATCTGTGCATTTTATGTAATTGTTATCCGAGCTGTTTATATAATTGTGCTGTTTTTTATCAAGTGGTGTGACTTGAAAACTAGATTTTTATGTCTTGGAAATATTTTGTGGATACTTGCGTATCACGATCCAAACCGAGATGGGACATTAACTCGGTGGAGCTTCTTTGGTCACTCGGAAGCGTAATAAACTAATGTGATGTCCCTTGGGTTGTCGCTAAGTGGGTTCAAACGAGATGGTAAAGTTCTTGTGCCTACTTCGTGGCCCCTTGCTAGTTGGGGCTAGAAGATGCTTGGTCATGGTATGTGCTGGGTGCGGAGCTAGGCATCGCTCATAATATAGTCATACGCACAGTCGTTACCTGTGGTGTAATGAAGGATGCCAGGATGTGCGGATAGTCCTTAGGGGAGACCATGGTATACACTAGAATAAATGGTTATGGTTGGACCAATGAGATTGTTGACTTATGTGATTAAAATGTCTTTTTTGGAAAAATGGGTGAACTTGTTATCTTATGTTTTACTGTATGGTTATGGATGTGTTGGTTGTATTAATATGTTTTAATTTCTTAGATGTTGTTTGGTTGCTTATTTGCTAAGATTTCATGATCTCATTGTGGTGTATCATCCTACGGTTCCGTCTTATGAAACCATAAACTTTGATGCAGAGAATGAGGTTCCAGAAACTTAGGATGCAAGAGTCATCACAGGTATGGAATTAACCTAACCATTTGGAATCAATGCATGTGGTTTGATTTATGGATTTTATAAGTAGTTTTAACCTCATCAGGAAGAGTTCAATTGTATGAATTTTGTTAGAATGACACTTGATGCAGACCTAATAGAATTTAAGCAACTCGGATTCGACATTATTTTGGATATGGACTGGTTGTATTGGCATTTTGCAAGCATCAACTGTCGAAGTAGGGTAATTAGTTTTCAACTCACTGAAAATGAGAGTTGTAGTCATATCTGCCATTCAAGCGAAGAAGGACCTGGCAAGTAGAGCGGATGTCTTTTTGGTTCAAATGGTGCCTACACCATCTGAGAAGAAGTCTATAGCAGATATCCCAGTTGTGGAGGAGTTCCCTGATGTGTTCGTGGATGATATGCGCAGTTTGCCTCCTATTCACAACTTAGAGTTCACTACCGACTTAGAACCTGGAGCGGCACTAGTACACAAGGCTCCTCCTTACCGTATGGCACCAGCTAAGTTAAAAGAGTTGAAAAGTCAATAGCAAGAGATGGTAGATAAGGGGTTCATTCAGCCCAATTTTTCGCCTGGGGGAGCACCAGCGTTGTTTGTCAAGAAAAATGATGGTACCCTTAGAATATGTATTGATTATTGAGAGCTCAACAATGTAACCATCAAGAATAAGTATCCATTATCCCGAATTGATGATTTATTTGATCAACTCCATGGTGCAACTACATTCTCAAAGATTGATTTAAGGTCGGGGTATTATCAATTGAGAAAAAAATATAAGGATGTACCCAAGACTGCTTTTAGGTTAAGGTATGGGCATTATGAGTTCAGAATGATGCATTTTAGACTAGCTAATGCCCCTGCAGTATTCATGGACATGATGAATATAGTGTTCTGACCCTATTTGGATTATTTTGTAGTGGTTTTCAGCGATGACATTTTGGTCTATTCTTGAGAATTGGAGGAGCCCACTTGTCACCTTTGATTGGTTCTGGAAAGTTCAGAGAGCATCAGTTATATGCGAAGTTGAGTAGTATGAGTTTTGGTTGGAAGAACTTAAATTTCTTGGACATGTCATTTCCTGGGATAGTGTAGCGATAGATCCCAGTAAAGCAGAAGCTGATTTAGCATGGTCATGTCCTTCATCAGTGCATAAAATTCAGAGTTTCTTGGGACTTGCCGGTTACTATTGAAAGTTTGTGGAAGGGTTTTCACGATTGTCTAGACCTCTCACTATCCTAACTAGGAAGAATGTTGAGTTTGTTTGGCCCGACAAGTGCGAGATAAGCTTTCAGGAGTTGAAAAATAGATTAACTATAGAACCCGTTCTGGCACTTCCTGAACCACACAAGTCGTTTTTGTGGTTTTTAACAATGCTTCCAAGTTTGGTCTGGGATGTGTTTGTATGCAAGAGGGATGAGTTGTGGCATATGCGTCCCTCCAATTGAAAGATCATGAGAGGAACTATTCCATGCATGACTTGGAGCTGGCAGCTATGGTTTTTGCTCCTAAGATTTGGCAGTATTATCTGTACGGAGATACTTGTGAAATCTACACTGATCATAAGAGTCTGAAGTATCTTTTCTAGTAAAAAAATCTCAACATGAGACAGAGGAGGTGATTAGAATTGATCAGTGATTATCAATGCGAGATTAAGTAACATCCAAGGAAGGCGAATCAGGTCGCAGATGCGTTAAGTCGGAAATATCATTTGGTGGATGAGTCTAAATCGTTAGGGTTAGACTCTCTCAGGGCTGGCTCTTCCATAAGGTAAGTTAGGCAATTCCCTAAAACCCCTAATAGAATAAGGCCCCCAAAAATAAAATATAAAGTATAATTTTAAAAATATATATATACCCAATAAAAAAACTTTAATTAACTCCATGAAAATGAGAATATAAATAAGATTAAATAGATATTATGTCATTATTAGTTTTTAAAAATATCACAGATAATAATTGTTTTACATATTATTCTTCTAAAAATACACTTCTCTTTTTTCATTATTAGTTTAATATATAATCAAATTTGAAAATTATAAATAGCAAATCTAATTTTTCAGTATTCATGAAGATTTTTGTATAATCCTTTGAATAGGCAAGAGCCCATTTTTTTTTTTCAAATATGTAAGTTGTTTATAGAACTTTATTGACAATAATGATTATAATTGTGTCTGAGATCAATCTAAAGTACTTGTAAAACTAGATTTAATAAAATTCTCTCTAAAGAAAAAATTTCTTAATAAAGATGAAGTCAATTATTAGTTGAAAATGCGATATAAAATCTTAATCAATACTTTTACTTTACAAAACGTTAGGAATTATTTTTAAATAAAAATATAATATAAAAAAAAGACTCCCTCAAAATTTTAGCCTTAGGCCCTAGAACCTATTGAGGCAGCCCTGGACTCTCTCATTTGTAAGATGAGAAGACTTTTTGTTGAGAGCTCACAGCAAGGGGATGTGTTAGCATCAATACATGATGTCGGAATTATTGACTTTGAAGAATTGAAAACTCTTCAGAAAAAGGGCTTGAAGTGTTGGATATAAAAAAAAAGAGTTAGGAAGTCAAGAGAACTCGGACATTTCAATTTAGATAGAGATGGTATTCTTTTGGTCCGAACTAGTAGAGTAATTCCTACGGATTCGGAGTTTAAGGAGCGAATCCTAATTAAGGCTTATGCAACCGTTTTTTTGGTTCATCCCAGAAACACAAAAATATACTGAGACTTCAATAAAAGTTTTTGGTGGGAAGGAATGAAGAAAGATATCGATTTGTTTGTTGTGAGATGTACCACTTGCCGACAAGTTAAAGCTGAGCATCAGAGGCCTGCTGGCTATCTCCAACCCCTCCCTATTCCCGAGTGGAAATGGGACAACATTGCTATGGACTTTGTAGTGGGATTGCCGAGAACATCTAGTGGGAAGAATTCGATCTGGGTAATTATTGATTAGTTGACCAAGAGTGCCAATTTCTTACCTGTCTCTAACATCGATACTTTGGAAAAGTTGACTTGGTTGTATGTCAAGGATATAGTGCGACTTCATGGGATATCCAAGAGTATAGTATCAGATTGGGACCCCTAGTTCACGTCTTATTTCTAGAAGAGCTTGTAGACAGCCATGGGCACCAAGTTGAGATTTAGCAATGCATATCATCCTTATACCGACGATCAATCAGAACGCAGCATTCAGACTCTCAAGGATATGTTTCGGGCTTGTGCCTTGGAATTAAAGGGAAGTTGTAAAAATCAACTGCCACTTATAGAATTTGCATACAATAATAGCTTCCAAGTGTCTATTCAGATGGCCCCTTATGAGGCTCTCTATGGAAGAAAGTGTAGATCGGCTTTGTTTTGGGACAAAGTTGGTGAAGGGAACCTACTTGGGCCAGCAGTTGCTCAAGAAATGAGAGATCAGAAAAGCTATGTGGACACAAGAAGAAGAGATCTATGTTTCGAGGAAGGTGATTGGGTATACCTCAAGGTTTCACTAATGAAAGGCGTTTAGCGTTTTGGTAAGAAGGGAAAACTTAACCCGAGGTATGTTGGCCCTTTTCAAATTCTGGAGAAAGTTGGGCCTGTCGCTTATAGAATTGCCTTGCTGGACTATTTTGAAGAGATTCATAATGTTTTACATGTGTCATCATTAAAGAAGAGCTTTGGACAGCAAGAGCCACGTTTCGTTGACCCAGAAAGCGTTCAACTTCAGCCTGACCTCACTTATGAAGTTGCGCCAACTCAGATCTTGGATAGGAAGGAGCAAAAATTGAGATCCAAGACGATAACTTTAGTTAAGATGTCATGGGGAAATCCATTAGCTCAGGATTTCTCTTGGGAGAGAGAGGCAAACATGAAAAAGTTTTACCCTTACGTGTTTGGGTATTATTGAATGTTTGTTTTCTTTCTCAAACTTGTTTTGAGCTTTGTGATGTATCTTGTCTTGGAATCAATAAACAAACTTTCCAATTTTGAGGACGAAATTTCTTTTTAAGGGGGGAAGATGTGAGATCCCTAGTTTTATGTGTTTTTATTAATGTTATTATTGGCTGTGTTATTTAATTTTATTATTATTGTAATTGATGTGTATTCTATTTTATTTTATTTTACCTTGTATTTTAATTTTGGTTGGGCCTTGTTGTGTAGTGGATTGTGTGTATTGTTTTATTTGTTTTTGGGCTGAAAGGGATGAGAAATTGTGCCCAGCCCCGTGTGCCTTGTGAAGCTCAGCCTTTAACTGAGTAAAACAGCGCTGTTTGGCACTGTTGGAAAGGAAACCCTAAGGGTTTCATCACTTCCCCTACGTGCTGCACGTTTTCTTCTTTCTTCTTCATTCTTCTATTTATTTTTTCTTCTTTTTCCTTCAAGTCGTGGCCTCTCCTACGCCGCCGCCACCCACCTCCTCCATCAAAATGATGCCACACATGCGCTGCCGATGCTTTTCCCATGCGTCATGCCACCACCTCTTTCTCCCACCTCGAGCCTCCTCAACCGTTTTTTGTATCACTCAATATTTTATTGTGTATTTTCTCATCATTGTCGCTCCACACGTCCAACGCCGCAACACGTCTTCACTGTGGCATTTCATCACCGCCCCCTTTCACCAATCGTAGCTGGCGCTGCGATGGCCGAACCCTTCGTTTCGGCCTATAAATAGGCCGACTTCCACACTCCTCAACCCATCTCTCAATCGGCCTTTCTCTTTCTCAAATTTAAGTTTAGTTGTTTTTCTCTTTAAAAATCTTAGTCCCGAAATATTTAGATTATTTTTCCCACATCACCAACAAGTGCGCCACTGTGCACAGCCACTTTCAACCACCTCCTTAAGCCACGCAACCATCCTAGAGCCACAACACTCCCTTTCACAGCCCAGCCATGAGATAGAAGCCTTTTTTGCCACTGCTCCGCCGCAACCCACCGTAACAAACCCTCTCCACCACCCACTTACACTTAGGGTTTGAAGCCCCTTTGTGGAAAACCCACATTTGATCGTTGTTTTGCCCTCATACCGCCACTGCACGGCCACCTTTGACGACACCTCTGTAATGCGTGATCTTCCAGAAATTGCCCAACCACGTTGTAAGTAATCATCAGTTGTGATTGTTTTGAGATTAGAATAATATTATTATGCCTTGGGCCCAGTGAAGTGTTGATAATTTAAATTTTATTGGGGATGGAATTGTGCCTTGGGCTAGAAATGGAGAATGGAAAAACGCGTGTAGTTGTGATTGTCAAATTATGAAATTGTGAAGGTGGATGTTTGAGATAGTTGTAATTGTATGTGTTTGTTAAAATGATCTGCCATGTCATCCAATTTTCATCTGTGCATTTTATGTTATTACTATCCGAGCTGTTTATATAACTGTCCTATGTTTTACCAAGTGGTGTGACTTGAAAATTGGGTTTTTATGTCTTGAAAATATTTTGTGGGTATGTGTGTATCACGACCTCAAGCCAAGATGAAACATTATCTCGGTGGAGCTTCTCTAGTCGCTAGAGAGCATAATAAACTGATGTGACGTGCCCTGGGTAGTCGCTGGGCGATAGTGGGCTCGGACGAGACGGTAACGCTCTCGTGCCGACTCTGTGATCCCTCGCTGGCTGGGGATAGAGGATGCTTGATCATGGTATACGCCAGATGCAGAGCTGGACATCGCTTGTAGTGTACTCATGCGCACATTCGTTACCCATGATGTGACGAATGATGCCAAGATGTACGGATGGTCTCTAAGGGAGACCATGGTGTATGCTAGAATAAATGGTTCTGGTTTGACCAATGAGATTGTTGACTTCTGTGATTAAAAATTTTTTTTTGGAAAAAATGGTGAACTTGTTACCTTATGTTTTATTATATGGTTGTGAACATGTTGGTTGTATTAATATGTTTTAATTTCTTGGATATTATTTGGTTGCTTACTTGTTGAGATTTTATGATCTCATTGTGGTGTATCACCCTACAATTCCGTCTTATGGAATCGTAGACTTTGACGAAGAGAATGAGTATGAGCCTGAGGGGATCGGCTCCGCTGGAGGCGTGATTTGCTGATATTATGGTTGCCTTGGCGATATGAGATTTGTTTCCCCCCATGTTATGTTCTTAATTTTAACTTACTTGTCAGATAACTGTATAATCCTCTTGGATGATATAATTTGTGGGTTGTAATGTTTAAAAACTTTCTGGTACTTAATAGAAATGCGTCTTTTTCCATTGCGATTATTATATTGTGCACTTATTGCATATTGTACATACTTTAAGCACTTGTTGCTGGGATGCGTGATCTGTGTGGTCATAATTCCGGTGTCATGACTTTCATTAAATGGCATGTGTGTGTCGAGGGCGCCAAAGTAAGAGCATTAGTAGTAGCCTAACTAAAATTTTATCAAAATTTAGTTTGAGAATTCACTTTTATAAATTAAGTTAACCACTTTTCAATAAAACCAAATAACAGACTCTCCAGATCTGTCACTATTCTATTAAAATATTGATTTTGACATTTTTATTTATTTTGATTCTCATTATAGTTTGAATAATTATTCGTTATTAAAAAAGTACACGTTAATTTTCTACTGTTCATATTATTCTTAACGGATATAATTTTGTAACGGTTCTTATTTTTAGAATGATCATATTCTTTCAACTGATATATTTTTTTAATGGTCATATTTTTCCAACAGTCATATCTTCACAACGGATATATCTTCTTGCGCGGAAGGAATAGCAAGCAGAAAAATGAATTTTTTTATGGTCAACATAATATTTGGCCAGCAACTTGGGCTAGCCAAATTTGGCCAGTGAACAAAACTTAGGCTAAAAATACTGCAGATTAATTGAGTCCATTTCAATTTGCAGTGACATTTTGTACAACTTAGCTAAACTTTAGCTAAGTTGATTCCATTACTAGTGCTCTAAGATGAAATGAAATGATTTTATATGAAATTTAGAAGTTAAATAAAGTAATTATTAAAATATTATTTTTTAATATTATTATTTTAAAATTTTAAAATATTAAATTATTTATTATATTTTATGTGAAAATTTAAAAAAATTATGAGATGAATTGAAAATTACATCTCAATCCAAACGACTCTATAAGTACTCATTTTCTAAAAATATGATTGATCGTATCTGTCAAGTGCATATCTATCCAATATAGATGCGTCTGAGCTAGAAAAAGGTCTCCGTTCCAGTACTAGAACATTTATGTTGGCATATGCATCTGTATATGCAAAGTCATATTTATATAATATGGATCTAAAGATTTGCATATGCATCTGTATATGCAAAGTCAAATATTTGTATAGTTATAAACAGTAATTATATAAATTTAAAGATTTACTATTCACTCTATAAAATATATTTTATTAATTCTCTCTCTCCTTCCACTCTCTCTCTCCAACCCCTAACAGGATTATTTTCATCCCACTTCTCCCTCAAATCTCTCCTCCCACTCTCTATCTCCGAACGTCCTAGGTGCTAAAAATCAGGCAAAAGATTATTAATAATAAAACTGCAAATTCTATTAAAAAAAATTGGCCAAAAAATTATTAATAAAAAAAATAATTTACTTCAAATATACATAAGCCAATGTGAAGATTTTACTTAAATGACAAAATGGATCTCTAAAAACGATGATTTTATGCGTATAACAATATGAATGCTAGAGGAATTGATAATTTGGCATGCACTCTCTCTTAGCGTATAATATTATAAGAGACAAAGATATAATATTAAATATTTGTGTAGAGTCTACAACAGTAATTAATTGGGAGAAACACAATAAATTATTAAAGCGATATATATATATCCCCTTGTTAGCTTGTGATTCAAAATTGTAATTTGTTATAATATTTTGAATACAAGTTTGTTTACATTCAATTATATTTTTGCATATCCATATCATGCATCGGTCGACTATGTCGTCTCATATTTGTTCATACTCATACATGCATAAGGCTGGCTCTGCCGCCTGTGCTTAATAGCTGTGCATCATCCATCTCCAGTTATCTGGTCATCCATCTCCAGTTATCTGGTCATCAAACTCCAGTTATCTGGTCCAGCACTTTCCCTTCCTTCTCTTCTTCTTCAGTTATCTATTTCCCTTCCTTCTCTTCTTCTTCAATTTTTTTATTGCTTTTGCTTCCGTCCGTTTGGTATCAGAGCCATTTGGCTCATTCTTCCATTTTTGTTTCTTTACAATCTGATCTTTGAGTTCCTACTTTGTCTGGTGTTTTTGATTCAAGAGACCTTGAACCTAGTAAGACCCATTTGCTGAAAGAGCGTTAGGGCAGTATGGTTCACTAGGATGAGATGAGAGTACATGCAGGACCCTGATGTGCGAAGAACCAGCTTGTCTAGCGACAAAAAAAAAAGGAAAAAATGTTTAGATCTAATTCAACAATTAGTTCAAGGTCGTCTATGCCTCCTGATATCATTAATGAGGAAGATTATGTTCTTGATGAATCTGTTTCTAATTCTTGGGATATTCCTAAGATTAGTTTTAATTCTATTTATCAAACTTCTTGGCTTTAAAGGAGTTTTAATACTGATTTTCATGTTAAAACTGTTGAACAAACCTATTCTATTTCAAAACCTGATGAAAAATGCTATCTTTTTACCATGTAGCTTATTCAAGACTCCTTGGCAAAAGGATACAAGTTTTTACACATAGGCTCTGTTCAGGTTTCTGTCAAACCTTTAACTAGGCTTGGCATACCAGCCTCTATTTTACTATGTTTGAGAGATACTCGTTTTCAAAAATTTGAAACTAGTACTCTTGGGATTATTCAATCCTCCTTGTTTAATGGCCGTGTCCACTTTGACTGTTTTCCTGATATTTTGATTGCTCTTGATGACTCCTATATCATCAAAGTTTTAACCTTAAATATCCAAACTCTTGGTTATGACATGCTAGAGGGTTCTAAACCTCTCGCTATTGTTTACCGGATTTATTATCGTCTTTTAAAAACGAGTTTAACTCCAAAAATGATGTTAAAATCTACCCTGGTAAAACTCTGCTCATCCAGAGTTCAATCCAGAATGCGAATGTTCAAGTTCCAAAAACCATTTATTGGAGTGATATAATCCTCCCAAAAGAATGGATCTTGGAAAATGAATGTCCGCCTCCTCCAAGAAATATTTCTTTAAATTCTAATATTGATTATATCCAACAATATTTAGACGGAACTGTTAAGATTCGTTTTGATCAGGCTAGTACCCCAGCTTTAAGACGAAATTCTTTTGCTGGATCTAGATATTCTTTTGTTGGATCTGTTTCTGAGTTACCAGTAACAAGAGATCAAAATCTCCAACAATTTCTGGAAGACTCGGCTCAAACAGTCCAGCCAAACCTTGATTTACCTATTAAACCAAATTTAAAACTAAAAGGAATTAGCACTTCCTCTCAGATTACTTCTACTTTTTATTCTGCTAAGGATAAATCCGTAAAGGAAGAAGCCAAAGAAGACGAAGATACATCATCTTTGTCTCCAACAGCTTCGGATATGGCTGCATCTATTCCTCCTGTCCATCATAGTTTGAATATTTTAAACAGATGTTTTAACTATGATTTGATCAAGTTTTTTAATGAATAAAATTCAAAAGAAAACTGTGATAAGAGAAAAACTTATCATGCGAATTTCTTTGATTCTAAAAAACTTAGAGTTAAAAGAAAATGGAAAGAAATGATGAACATCTCCAACAAGAAATTTTTTTCTTTGATTTTCTTGACAACTACTATGTTTCAAAAAATAGTTTAAATGTTGTTAAAACTGATTTTCTTAAAGAGGATAAAACAGTTGTACATGCTAGTCATCCGCCTCTTGATACTGTTTTGATCCCCTTAAAAGGATCCGAAATTCCTGCTACTCCTTTCAAAATTCCATCAGCTGTGTCCAGAAAATCAGATTAAGACATGATTTTAAAAGAAACAAACAAAATTATTCAGCAAAACAATTTTACAAATCTTGCTCTTCATAAGATTGGACAACAGTTAGATAGAATTGAGGATAAAGCAGAGAAATCTGTTTCTTAGTCTTCAAACACTGTCTTTGTTAAAACTGAAAATCCTTTGGTTTTTCCAAAAGATTAATTAAAAAACCTAGTTATTGAAAAACCTTTGATTGCTTTACCTCAGTTCCCGGTCAAAAATTACCTTCGAAACAAAGACCGATAGATTAGAGAAAATCAACCAAATGCTTATTGATCTTAAGAAAGAACAACCATCTACCAGTGCAATCGAACGCAATGGTGAAGAGTTTGTCTTTCCAGAAACCACTGAACCATTATCTGAAGATGATTCAGTAGCTAAAGATATTGATTTACTTGAAAAGAATTTTATTGATTTCCAATTAAATCCTGATTTCGAAATATCTCGAATCCACTCTAAAGGACCCAAACCAATGAGTCTGACCAAGAGTTGGTATTCCCGACCTACTCCTCCTGATTTAGGATTTGAAGAAAAGGTATTTCAAACTCAATCTTCTTATTCTGCTGATAAGATTTACGAATGAAATATTGATGGATTCTCTCAACAAGAAATCCTCAATACCATGAGTAAAATGTCTCTTGTTGCTAATGCATATATTAACAACAATATTCGTCAGCCAGATATTGTTTCCATTTTAACCAATGGTTTTTCTGGTGTTTTGCGAAGTTGGTGGGATAAACATCTCACTGATAACGCCAAGACAACCATTCAGAACGCTGTCCAGTGTAATGAAGAAGGGTTGCCTATTTTTTATGAAGCCATTGGCATGGCTCATCCTGATGGTGTTAATACTTTGATCTATACAATAATTAACATTTCATTGGCACTCCTTCTAATAATCGAATTTCTGATTATTTGAATAATTTAAGATGCCATACTATGTCTGATTATAGTTGGTATCAAGATGTTTTTATTTCTCGAGTAATGCTTCGAGACGACAGTCAGAAGCTTTACTGGAAAGAGAAATTTATTGATGGATTACCCCTGTCTGTTTGCTCATAAAGTAAAAGATGAACTTACAGATATCTCTGGGTTCCTTAATTATGACAGCTACACCTATGGTGACATATGCAGTGTAATTAAGAAACTTGGTATCCGTATGTGTAATGATCAAAGAATGCTGCGAGAACAGCTGAAGAATAGCTCGAAAGCCAAATATGAAATGGAAAACTTTTGTCAACAATATGACTTTCCTCCTATTGCTCTATCTCGATGCAAACATAATTTTATAAAAAATTCAAAACCTCACAGGGAATCCAGGAGAAAAACCCGTGATGAGTTTTATAAAAAACCTCACAAAAAACCTTTTACCAAAACAAAGTTTTCTTCAACAAAGAAACCCAGTTTTGCAAAATGCAATTGCTATAATTGTGGAAAATCTGGACATTTTGCTGATAAGTGTCCCCAAAAACCCAACAAATTCAAGAAAAAGCTTAACCAGCTGAATATTGATGTTGTTGATCAAGAAGAACTGTTTCGACTCCTAGAAACACATTCTACTTCATCTTCTGATGTCCCTGATATAAACTCTAGTGATTCAGAATATCACTCAGCAGCTAAATCAAAAGATTCTGCTAATATTAAGCTTGGTTGCAATTGTAAAAAATCTTGTTGTAACTCATTGGATAAATCAATTAATGCCATATCCAAAGATGAGAAAAACGAAAATCTTTTATTAAACTTGATTTCTCAAATTACTAATCCTGAACTTAAAGAAGAATACCTTCTTAAGTTCAAGAAGAATCTGCTTCATAAAGAACCAGAAGCTTCTACCTCAAAACCCAAGATTAGTTTCCAAGATACCTTGGCAATGTTTCAAAAACAAAAATCCAAGATTGTTTCTACAAATAATTTACAAGATGAAATCAATAATATCAAGAAAGAGATTAATGAACTCAAATCTGATATCAGTAATCTTCGACTTGAAAATACCGAACTAAAACAAGAATTTCTACCTTTTCAAATTGATAAACAATTTGATCAAGAAATTCTATCTGATAATGAGCAAGCAAATATTTCGGATAATGGTGAAAAAGCTGAATCCTCAGCTGGAAACCAGATCTGTTTAGTCTATCATAAAATTCCTCCAAAATGGTTTTCCCGTGTTACGATAGTTGTTTCACATGATTTTCATTTTTCTGTTATTGCTATGATTGACTCTGGTTCCGATTTGAATTGTATTCAAGAAAGCTTAATACCTTCTAAATATTTTGAAAAATCTACTGAAAAATTATCTTCTGCAAATGGATCTCAGATGAAGATCAACTATGAGCTCAACAATGCTCATGTTTGCCAAGATAATGTTTATTTTAAAATTTCTGCTGTTTTTGTCCGAAATATGTCCGATAAGGTCATATTAGGAATCCCGTTTATTTCATCTTTATATCCTTTCGTAACAGAGGAAGATGGTATCACTACCAACCTTCTAGGTCAGAAAGTTAAATTTCATTTTGCATCTCGTAATGAGATCAAAGCTGATAAAGGATCGAAATCCTTGCTTTCTGCAGAAACAAAACACTTGTATTTCTTACAGCAAGAAATCAAGTATAAAAATATTTCTGATCAATTATCCAGCAAGCTTTTACAATCAAAAATCGATAATTTTAATAAAAAAATTGATTTTTGAAATTTGTTCTGATCTTCCCAATGCTTTCTGGCATAGGAAGAAATATATTGTTTCTCTTCCTTATGTTAAAGGTTTTAATAAAAAAAATATTCCCAGTAAGGCCAATGTCATTCAAATGAATAGCGAGACATTAGAGATTTACAAAAAAGAAATTCATGATCTCCTCAATAAGAATATCATTAGACATAGCAAGTCCCTCTGGTCATGTGCTGCCTTCTATGTTCAGAAAAATGCTGAGATTGAGCGAGGAACCCCCCGTTTAGTCATCAATTACAAACTTTTGAACAAGGTCTTAAAATGGATTAGGTACCCTATTCCTAACAAAAATGACCTTATCCAAAGACTTTGTGATTCTGTTATTTATTCAAAGTTTGACCTTAAGTCAGAATTCTGGCAAATCCAGATTAGTGAGTCAGACCGCTATAAAACTGCTTTTGCTACCCAATTCGGCCACTTCGAATGGAATGTTATGCCCTTTGGGTTAAAAAATGCTTCGAGTGAATTTCAGAATATCATGAACGATATCTTTAATTCATTCTCAACTTTTTCTATTGTTTACATTAATGATATCTTAATCTTTTCAAAATCCATTGATGAGCATTGGAAACATCTTGAAACGTTTCTCAATATTATCAAACATAATGGTCTTGTTGTTTCTGCTCCCAAGATCAAACTGTTCCAAACCAAGATTCATTTCCTTGGTTATGATATTTTTGAAGGTAAAATCAGACCCATCAATCGGGCCATTGATTTTGTTGAGAAATTTCCTGATCAAATACTTGATAAAAAACAGTTACAGAGATTCCTCGGATCTCTTAACTACGTTTCTGAATTCTACCAAGACTTGAGGAAACAGTACCGTCCTTTATATAAACGGTTACAACAAAATCCTCCACCTTGGTGGAATAATCATACTGCTTTAATACAAAAAATCATGGCACATGTTAAAACTATTCCATGTCTTGGTATTTCTGATTCTGATCTATTTAAAATTGTTGAAACTGATGCCTTTAATATTGGTTACGGCGGCATTATGAAATAATGTGTTTCACCAGATTCATTTGAACAAATTGTTCGCTTCCATTACGGAACCTGGACTCCTACACAATATAATTACAGTACTATTAAAAAAGAAATTCTTTCTATAGTACTATGCATATCAAAATTTCAATCTGATTTACTTAATAAAAAATTCTTATTAAGAATTGACTGCCAGTCAGGCAAATATGTTTTGGAAAATGATGTTCAAAACATTGCATCAAAACAAATTTTTGCACGTTGGCAAGCTATTTTAAGTGTTTTTTATTTTAATATGGAGTATATTTCTAGTTCCGAAAATTCAATACTTGATTTTCTTACCCGTGAATTTTTGCAGACCCCAAACCATGGAAAAGAAAAAAGGACCAAGACCTAAACAGTCTACCCTTGCCTCCATGCCTTCTGCACCTACTCTACCCCCCATTCCTAATCAACGATTGATTAAGAATGAGCCTGCTACCCCTATTGATATTGCCAACAGGTTTACAACCTTAGGCAAAATTGCTCAAACAAGTTCTTTTGCCAAGACCTTGGTTACTGACTTTGATTCATACGCCAAGGCCATAGCCTCGGTGTCCTCTGTTATCCCTTACTCTTACAATAAGAATAAGACCCCATACATTGCAAAAAACTATTCCCACAACCTATTCCATATTGAGCGAAATAGGACCAAACAAGCTGATCCTTTTAAACTGGCCACCTCCTATTTTCTCCCTGGTTTTTATTGGATTCCTGAAAATCCAACAAAAAACCTCCAATTCTACACTACCATTTTGATCCAAACAAAATCGTTATTTATCAAACCCATATATGATAAAAACGATTTGACAAAATTGATATATCACAGTGCATATATCCTATCTCTCATTTAAGAAGAACAATGGGGTACAAACCCATTTTCTTCCAAGAGATTAGCAGACACTGATGTTTTGTTCAACTACCATGATTACATTCGAGCTTGGTCTCGATTTTTGCTCCTCCAAAATGCTTATATGAGCCATTCTTGGTTCTTTAATTTTTCACTATGGTTCCGTCATTGGTGGGAACTGTTCAAACTGATCCCTGAAAATCTCCCTGAAGAACTTGTCACTATATACAAGTCTTTCACTGATGTTGCTACTCCAAGATTGGACCATCATCAACAAAAATTTTCCTATGATATCCACTTCTGTTTCAGGTATAAACTACCTTGGATTCTGAAATGGATCTATGCAAGACATGGTGACATATTAGTCCGACAATGTTATACACGATGGTGGGATAAGTTCCAACTATCCCCAACTATTTCAAAAAATGTTCTAAAGGATTTTCCCCAGCTTGCTCCTGACCTACAAGACAGGATCGAGTTCCCTGAAAACCCTTATGCTGCTATTGAGGCTCCCCATAGCTAACAACTTGCTGCTTCTTCTTCGTCTAAGAAAAAAGACAAAGGAAAAGCTACTGTTTCAACCAATTCTAATAAATTCTCTAAGACCAAGAAAAAAGAAATCATTCATGGCCTTAATAATAAGAATTTATTAAAACTGATTGCAAAGTCTCTCACACAAGAAGACTCTGCCCGTTCCGATGCTTCTTCAGAGGCCTCGATAGGAGACTGTTTTGGACATGACAAAGAGTACGACACTCCTAGATTGTCCGATGATGAAGACCACCTTTGACTTCTCCACTGAAAGAGAAGACCAAAGAAAAATTCAAGGCTCCCAATGAAAGGAATTTTGATCAAGATTGCCAGATGTCAACATCTCCACTAAAAGAGATACGACATCGTTTCAAGAAGTCGAATACAAAAAGAAGAACTGTTCACTTTTACTGTTCATGACCGGCTTTTTGAGTTTACTATTTTTCATTTAACTGTTCACTGTTGTAACAGTACTCCTTTCATCTATAAAAGGGAAGACTGGCCTCAATCTGAGGCATCACCCATTCAGATCACTTGTAACCCATTCTCTCTTCTCTCTGAAAGGTACTCCCTCCTTTCCTTCTATTCCTCCTTCTATTCCTGTGATCTTGTTATCCCTTGTTAACTTGTGATTCAAAATTATAATTTGTTATAATATTTTGAATACAAGTTTGTTTACATTCAATTATATTTTTGCATATCCATATCATGCATCGGTCGGCTATGCCGCCTCATATTTGTTCATACTCATACATGCATAAGGCTGGCTCTGCCGCTTGTGCTTAATAGCTGTGCATCATCCATCTCCAGTTATCTGGTCATCTATCTCCAGTTATCTGGTCATCAAACTCCAGTTATCTGATCCAGCACTTTCCCTTCCTTCTCTTCTTCTTCAGTTATCTCTTTCCCTTCCTTCTCTTCTTCTTCAGTTCTTTTATTGCTTTTGCTTCCATCCGTTTGGTATCAGAGCCATTTGGCTCCTTCTTCCATTTTTGTTTCTTTACAATCTAATCTCCGAGTTCCTACTTTGTCTGGTGTTTTTGATTCAAGAGACCTTGAACCTAGTAAGACCCATTTGCTGAAAGAGCGTTAGGGCAGTATGGTTCACTAGGATGAGATGAGAGTACACGTAAGACCCTGAGGTGCAAAGAACCAGCTTGTCTAGCGACAAAAAAAAAAAACTGAAGAAAACCGTTATATATATATTCAAGATGGAAGCTAAGAGTCTAATAGCTAGGGTTTTTCTTTTATCGTCTGTGAACAGAATTAAGAGTCTTGATAGAAATGCGCGCAGGAGTAGTTCACTAAAATATTCAGTCCGTCCGTGATCGTATATTTTTCTAAGTTTGAATGTTGAAGTAATTTTAGACGAGTGCAAATAAAAATTAAATAATTTTGAATAATATTAAGTAATAATAAAATAATATAAAATTACTTCACTTATTAAATATAGTTTCTAATTTTTTACAAATCAAATTATTTCATTCCATATAATTATTATAATTTTATTAAATTTTTATATAAATATAATAATTAATTTTTAAAAATTTTAAAATAAAAATATTATTAAAAAATAAAATTTTATTTAACTTTTAATTTTTATTCAAGCTTATATTTGATGTGTCTAACCAAAGAATGATCATGTAAAGAGTCTGGAGTCTGGATGCATGGTGAGTACAAGTACTGGTCAGTGCAAATTTTCGTGTGCATGACTTGGTCATGTTGAACAGTGGTGGTAGGTGAGAGCAGAGGGGCAGTAATAATTAGCAGAAGCATTTTGGTGTGTGTATTAATGCTAGTGACATGGGGGGCTCTGTAGATTGCAAATCTTGCCGGCGGACGGGAAGGCAAACTCGAGTACCCTTTTGATGGCCTTTTGTTTTATGTGGCAGTTTCTGGAATTAGGTCCCCATATATGGAAAGAAAACAAAATAGAGATGAAGAGCTCTCGTTCATATCAATTGCATCTGTGATCTGTAGGGAGTAATATGCACATGTGTCACTAGACAAATCGCATAAATTATGCAAATAATTAATTGATCACAACATCTTTGGTGCGTGTGGGTTTTGATGTGAGCTGGACATGATGATATTCATGAAATAAATAACACTTATCTCGCTTGAATTGTGTGTTGACTTTAGGTGCTGCATATAAATACTGTTTTATTATTTATGAATTATGTAAATACTGTTTTATTATTTAAAAATTTTAATTTTTTATTAAAAATTTAATTTTTTTATATAAATTTCATATTTACTTTTTTTTTTTTTTAAATACACGATATTTGCACATTTTGTGAATACAATTGTATATCATTTCACTACGCATATTACTTATTTAATTTTATCTCTTATTACATTTCTTGGAGTGATGACACAACTGGAAGTTTGTCACATATATAAATTTTATAGATGCAAGCGTTTTAATGAAAATATCTGTAACTTGATCAAACTCACTTGGCAATAATGTGGAGTGTTAAACTCGAATCTTTGTGTTATTTCTCTTTTCTTTTGATCTCGTTATAGAATATTAGCACTGTTCATCTGAGTCGGGAAAAAATTAGCCTCGTCCAGAACCCTGGTTGAAAAACCCGGATTTAAAACTCGAAACTTGGATTTTTGGGTTTCAAAAATCAAAATCCACCCGAGTTCTGGCCCGGGTTTGAAACCTGGGTTCCGGTCTGGGCATACTCAAGTTCTCGAGTTGGAATACGGATGAACACTCTTAATTACACTATTGGTATTTAAAAATTACATTACCAAATACAAAATTACAAGAAATGAGTTACAAAATCAACAATCCAGTCTTCACATTAGTGATTTAATCTCACACCAAAGAAGCTCCCCAAAGAAGCCTTAGCTGACATTTCATCAGGAACTTTTCCAAACTTGCCTAACACAAATTGCGTCATTCTAGCTGGGCTATCTTCTATCTCTTTCTCTGCAAGATAGATACATGTAAAAGAAAATTGTGACAATGCTAAGCATAGATTCTAGTAGGAAAATATATGCATTACAGTTATCATGGAAAACAATAATTTTGAACAATCTAGACCTGAAACTCAAACCAGTGCCTAAAAGATTGTTTGGAAAGCAAATGAAATATGGGACCTACAATTTCGAGTCAATGTTTCCAATGTCAAAAGTGAGCAGTCCCAAAAGCAACAATTGTTATGAAATTTAAAGTCAACAATTCAGCATAACGAATATAAAAGTACTTACTCTAGATTTTTTCAGCATGAATGGGAAGAGAGACTCACAACAGCCTCTGTTAAAGATAAAGTTAGATGATTATCTAAAAAAAATATTAAAAATTGAGTTAGATATATAATAAACTGAAACAGATAGATATTAAAAATATTTCAAGTTTCAAACTTACCTTCAAGGTCCATCGATTGTATGTATTCTTCCAACTCCCGGATGTCAACAGGTTTGATCCTTAACCAATTTTGAGTGCAAATGAGAGTTTCGACAGTCTCTACAGACAATGAACTTCTAAAAGGATCCAAATTGCGTCCTCCAGTACTAAATGCAGACTCCGAGGTAATAATGGAAATGGGGGTGGCTGACATATCACGTGCTACCTTAGTAGGGACAGAATAATTGGTAGCATTAACTATCCACCAATCCAAAATATCAAAATTGGGTGATTTTTGTGCACACTCCTCCGACAAATACCTATCTAGTTCTGATTTAAATTTCATAAACCCTTACTCCTAAATGTATTTCGCTAACCTGATATCAAATTTAGTCGAGGTAGTAGTAAAATTATAAGTAGTGCTTGGCCTCCCTTGAGCCACATTAGAACTCCCTCCACTACCAATACGAAATTTATTATACTGCTCAATCAAGCGGCTTAACAAGAATTTAACTTGGGCCTCTATCCAATCCGCCAATTCATCCCATTTGCACTGTTTCAACCAAAACTTTATTGCTATCATTTTATATTGTGGATCAAGCACAAAAGCAACATATATCATCAAGTTGAACCTATCTGTGCTACTCCAATATTTTTCATACTTACTTTTCATATTTATGTCCTTGGTCCTAATGATAATATCATGACTATTGCACATATTATTTAATGTATCTTCAATTGTGCAAAGTTCTTGGAAGTATACATTAGCCGTCACATATAAAGAACCAAAAATATTCAATGTAACATCATAAAATATTTTCAGCAACTCTACAAAAATATGTGCTTTTTTCCAATCATCAACAATGGAGTTCACGAATTCACTATCCACACTAAGGGTGTAAATCAGTCGGTCCGATCTAGTCCGACCATGAACCAAACTTTTCAGTCCATTATTTTTCTCGGACAGGACCGAACACCCATAGGGACCGGACCAGACCGGTAGTTATCGGTTCGGTCCGATCCATTCGGTCTGGCCTATTTTTTTTTTCTTTTTTTAAATCAATTAATAAATTTTTTTATTCAGAATACTAAATTAAACTAAGTGACTTATTAATGTGGATTATGTAACAAATTTAATAAAAAAATATTTTATATGGTCAATGATAATAAATTAATGAAAATTACATTATTAATTTATATAATTACTATATAATTAACTAATTGATATTATATATTAGTTAACTAATAGAATATTAACAAGTGTTAATAACATATTTAAATTGTTAATAGTGATTGGTTAGATGAAGATATATATAAAATATTGTTAATTTATAGAATATTAACAAGTATTAATAACATATTTAAAATTTTATATTGTTAATTGTAATAATCCAAGTTTTCAATATATTAAACTTTTAAGGTTTTACATTTTGTATATGTAAATTTGTAATATGATTAATAAATCATTATATTAGCCTATAAGCCTATTAGGTATATATAGTTATAACTTATAGTGATATTAATACTATATATTATACATATATTATGCTATAATCCTATAACTCTTATAATATATTAATATATACTAATAATATATATTATACTATTATAGTGTTATTGTCACTACTACATATAGACTTATAATGTGTGTGTATATATTATAATGATATAGTGATACTAATAATATATATTATAATTTATATATTAATACATTGATACTAAATGCATATAGTTATAGATTTATAATGATTAGTTATTATGAATCATGAGTAGCATAACTATATAATAGTATTAATATTATACTATCAGTATCGTTATATATTTGTAAATAGTATTAGTTACAAACTTATAGTGATTTAGTATTTCTATGTAATATAGTAGACTATATAATAGTATTAATATTATACTATTTGTATAGTTATATATCAGTATTAGTTATAAATTTATAGTGATTTAGTAAAGCTATATAATATATTAGACTATATAATAGTATTAATATTATACTATTAGTATAGTTATATATTAGTATTAGTTATAAACTTATAGTCATTAATCATTAGTCATAGTGATATTAATAATTTAATACTATATATATAGTTATAGATTTATAGTCTTATAGACTTATAGTGATTTCTTTACAATTATAGACTATAGTTATAGTGATTTAGTTTAGTTATTAATTTATAATTATATAATTATATTGATGATATTAATTGTTATTTTGTTACTAATTTAGAGAATGTGAATGTATTATAATTTTATATTGTAAATAGGATAAGTTAGATGAAAATTACATGATTTATTATACAATTATTATATAAAATAATATATTTATAAAAATAATAATAATAATTTTTGGGTTCGGTCGGTCCAATCCGAGAAATCCCCACCCAAGATTGGACCGAAGACCGAAATACTCTTATTTATTGGACCGAAACTGACCATGGAGATTTTCGGTCCGGTAGGTTTCTCTGGTCCGGACTGACCGTTTTACACCCCTGATCCACACACATATAATATAATGGAGTTCCCAAGTCTAACACCCTCCTAATTGTTTCGCCCATTTGGTTGGGAATTTGGCAAAACTTTATTATTTTTTTGTGTAATTTTCAGTTGTAATCAATAGGGGATAGTGCTACAGCCCCAGCTGGGGGCTCCCTCTGGGAGCTCCCGTTGGAGGTGTATAGTTTTTTTCATGTGTTTTTTTAAAAATTATTTTTTATATAGATTTTTTAATACTTTTTAATATTTTTAAAAAATAAAATAAATTTAGAATATCATTAAAAAATACTTCCTTAATCAGAAAGTAAAAAAAAAATCATTAAAAAATACTTCCCTAATCACGAAGTAAAATAAAAATATTTTTTAATGATTTTTTATTTACTTTCTGATTAAGGAAGTGTTTGTTCTAAATTCCCAGCGGGGCTCTAGCTTTTTCCTTTTAAATTTAAAACATTATTAAAAAATACTTTTTTAATCAGGAAGTAAAAAAATTATTAAAAAATAATTCCTTAATCATGAAATAAAATAAAAAATTATAATTTTTTAGTTTCTTTCGTGTTTAAGGAAGTATTTTTTAATAATATTTTATTTTTTATTTTATTTTTAAAAATTTTTAAAATCATTAAAAACATCTATACGAAAAAAGAATTAAAAAACACATATAAAAAAACACTAGAGCCGGGGGCTCTAGCATTTTCCATCAATAAAATGTGTAGTAATGCACATGTAGTTCATATTTTGCATCAATGTCTAAGTATCGGTGGTTAGACAGATTCTTTGACTATCCAACAATTTTTTTAACTGTATCTTCTTTTCGTTATACAATTTAATATAATCCATTTTTAAAGTGATTCGGGATGACAAAGTAAATTGAGACTCTAAATCAGCTACAAACTCAACAAACCCTTCGTTCTCAACTAGCCTAAAAGACAATTCACATCTAATAAAAAAACTTAATGGTTGACACCTTAAGTTTTTCTGCATCATATTTCACTAGACTTTGTAGGCTACACACTCTTCTCTCCGCATCCCTCTTAACGCTAGATGATTGACTTTTCCAACTCCTTTAAATCTACGAGGGAAAGTTTCACATGCATTCTGGAGGTGATATATCATAGATGAAGTGTCATTCTTGTAGTGGTAACTATATAGTTTAGGGCAATAATTGCACTGAACTTTTGGGTTATTGTGGTTAATAGGTTGCACTTTAGTAAAGTGCTCCCAAATCACAGATTGGTTACTATGTGTTTTTTTTTTTTTTTTTAATTTCTTGGGTAATGGTGGGATGGAATTGATAGGCTATTGTGTATATGTGGATGAAGGGTTGGAAGACTTCTATGCTTTTCTACATCCACTGGAATGGACGAGGAGTCACCACCAACTCCCTGAGTTGTACCAACGTTACAACTCATATAATCTTCTTTCATATGTTATTGAGTAATAAAAATCACTAAATAAAAATATAATAAATAATCAAACACTAATAATTACCCATATAATATGAGATTCAAAATGAAACCATTAAACTTGTTGGTTCGAAGGGGGAAAAAAACAAATAATTTGATGTGTTGCTTTGGGGATGATGGATGAGCATCAATCCTATCATGGAACTTGTCCAAGAACTGTATTGCCTACTAAACATTAAAAAGGCTACTTTGAAAAGTATATACATGGTAGGTTTGCACGTGAAATACCAAGAAATCAACAGCCTTGATGTTCGAGAGCTTTTGGCAGGGAACTTTCTCGGATTCACAGGTCCTAAAAACATGTTGTGGGGGCTCCAATTTGATATTAGGTAGCACAGAGATTTCTGGATTTTATTAGTCTGTCATCTTAACTTATTAAATAACTTTTTCATAATGAATTAATAATTACAGGCATCCAAATTATAAAGTTCCAAATTTATGATGGCGGAAAACTCATACTACCTGAAGAGAATTGATGTTTGAGAGCTTTTATTTTGCACAGCTTTTATTGATGGTCACGTACATATGCCATTAATACAAGGTACTCAAGAGCCAAGAAAGAAACTACCTCTAGATTGATCAAATAAGTGCTAGTCCTTAGTACTGCACTCTGTCTTTTGAAGAAAAAAAACACCTGTCGATTTGAAAGTACTTAACTTATAATTATTTATAAAATTCATTATTATCATGAAATTAATTAAGACTGTGGTTGGAAGTCAGGGTGTAGTTCCATTCAAGTGTACGTACTCATGAAAGATATGGAGGTCCAGAAATCCAAGCAAACAAAGCCAAACCCAGAAATCCAATAAAGGTTTAGTACTCTTCCCAACAACAAATAAAAGATATACAAAGCAACACAAATCCAAAAAGAAAAGAAGAGGCTTAGAGCCCACAAACCACGGAAACCAACATCCATTAACTCCAATTATCAACTAATATGAATTCATAAACAACCCAAACTATTACCAACCAATTGATTACCCTATCCACTTCTCACGCACATAATCATAGTTACAGGGAGAGAGAGAGAGTATTCGAACAAGTGAACAACGCCCTAGAGGGAAAGTGTTAGGGATCCCGGTCAAGTCCCTAAACACTAGTGCTTCCTCGGCTATGATCTCCTTTAGTTGACCGAATTCTAATCTTTCTCTTGCTAACAGAAAGGCCCACGGCGACGGAGATGTAGCAACAGAGGCGGCGACGACGATGGCGATGGGGCCACGGCTCATGGGGTCATGATGATGGAGGCAGAGACTTAGGGTTTCGTTAGCCGCAGCGTAACAAGAGAGCAAGAGAGACACTGGTTTCAAACCTGTCTCCGATCCGAGTTGGTCTAGGTTTTTTCGAGTTCCGGATCGGGCCAGGCCGGGGGGGGGGGGGGAAAGGCCCCGGATGAATAGTGCTAAGTATAATATGTAATGGATTGCATTGTGATGCATGCATAGATGAATATTAGATTTGCTTTTTTTTTTTTACATGCATTTAGTATTTTTAGATCAAAATATTCCACATATTTCATGAACTTGACTTCTTAGAAAAATAATTTAATAAAATAAAGGCTTTTACTTTAAAATAAATAAATAAATCCGGGTACAACCCGAATTTTCGAGTTGCAAAAATCCAAATCCACCCAGATTCTGCCCGGGTCTAACTCATACCAACCCGGTCCGGGTTTGGCCCAAAATCCGAACCGAATTTGAAATCCGGATTTCGGTCCAAGCATATCCGGGTTCCCCGGGTTGGAACCCGGATGAACACCCTTAGAATATGACCTCTTTTTTTTACAGTTTTGGTACAGTGCTCAGAGAACAGATTGCGCCAATAAATAATATCCAGTGATCTTAGCTACCGAAATTCAACATCAAGCATGCGAGAGCCAAACGAAGTGGATTTAATTAGAAGATACTTAGAAGCCAATCGAAACATTACAATTCAAAAGAGTCTTGAAGTGGTTTTAATTTCTTCTTATATAAAGGAAGGCCTGATTGCAGCAGTGGTCCAATCCAAGAATGGATGGGAGGAAATTACAGTCAGATGTTGTGAAGAGAGAGAGCGAACCCAAAAATAAAAAAGAGACTGGTTAGCCCAAAAAAAATAGTGAAAATGGAAAGAAATAAAAAAATACTACAATCATTATTTTCAAAAAAAAAAACAGTGGAATTTATTAGTAAAAAATTAATTTTAATTTCATAATTAGTTTTTTTTTTAATAATGCACGATACTTGTGTATTTTATAATTTTAAATATAATTTTTTTTTATACATTCTGAGAGGGAGGTTTCAAATCCAAAATTTATATTTAGAGGCTGAAGATTTGTATCAATCACGCCTCATAATTTGGCTCAAATATAATTTTTTAAGAAAGAAATAAGAACCTTACTTCTTGTTTTCTGTTTAGCCCATGGGCTACACGCCTTAATCCAAAGAAGAGCCCATGTGCTGGGCGAGGCTTGCCCATGAACTCAAGTCATTCGGTTCAAATGAAAAGAAGCAAGTAAACACAGAAATGAGCTGCATCAGACCTATGAAAAAAAAAACCGGTCAATAGGTAAATCGGACTGAACCGGATTCATATATATATATATATTTTAATTTTTTATATTATATAAAATATTTTTATAAGATTTTTTATATTATATATGATTTATATATAATATATATAATTATATATTAAATTATAAAATCCTATATCACTATAGTCTATTGTATTAATAGTTATACTAATATTATATCACTATATATTATAATAAACTATAATGTATCACTATATTATATATTATAATATATCACTATAGTCTATAATACAATTATAATATATATTATAATATACTATTGAAAAAATCGAACCGAACCGGACCTGAACCAATAAAACTAGAAGTATCGGTTTAGATGTATAATTGGTGCGGTATCGGTTCTTCAAATCTCAAAACCGATTTACACCAGTTCAATTTTAAAATATGTCCAAAATCAGACCCGTTGCATCCCTAGTATCACCCACTTCATTTGACAACTATTTTTTATAATTAGCATTAAAGATAATAGTAAGATAATTTATAAATAATAAGAAGATAATTTGTGAATAACAGTAAGATAATTTATAAATAGCAGTTAGATAGTGTGTGAATAGTAGTGAGATTAAATGAAAATTTTATAAATAATAATAAGATAATTTATAAATAGTAATGAGATGGCTTGAGTTAATCCAATTTGAATACCCAGATGAGATACATATTGGATTATACGGCTTGTTTGATCTGGCTATCCAAACGGCAACAAGTGAGTTTTTATTTCACCTCTACGTTTTCAACAACCATTTGAGAGTCTTCAAATTATAACCGAATAAATAGTAAAAAGTAAAGGGAACGTAAAGTCACCGTCTTCTTCAGTGATTCCCGTCATCCTTTTTTTTACTTTCCCATTTCGTCCACTCTTCCTCTTGCCTTCTAGTGTACGATCTTTGTTTATAGGTTTTTTAATTAATAATAAATAATACTTTTTATTAATATATTCATAATTATTATTCAATAATTATTAAATATTGGTAGGATTCACCCCTTTATCAAATTTCAAAAAATTCAAATTATTTAATCTCATCTCACTATCTAAACATATTTTTTTTTTACAAACTATCTAATCATATCACTCAAAAATCTTACTGCTATTCAAATTATCTCATTTCATCTCATCTGAACTGCGTAACCAAACGAGATCTTTATATTCTATGGGGTTTTGAAAAAGGAGAGAGAAAAAATTAAATAAAAGTTATTATACAGTTAAAATATTATTAGAATGTAGTTTTTTAATATTATTTTTGTTTGAAAATCTAAAAAACGTTAAATTATTTTTATTTTTTTAAAAAAATTTAAAAAATTTGTAATGATTAGTTTAAAAAATATGTAATGATTAGTGTAAAAGTATTTGTGTTTTAATAATGTTTGAGAAGAAAATGAGATATGATGAGAACTTTGAGTTGGAATTTTTTCCAAATAAGTCCTAAATATAATCTTTTTTCTTGCTATAGTATTGGAAAAAATATGAATAAAAATTCATTTTCATTTAAAGAGTATATAAAAATTAACGAAAATCACTTTTATTCATTATAAAATGATTGTCTAATGATAAATATTCATGTTAATCACGGAGGATGCACCCAGCGAAGATCTACCCCTTTAACTTCGCTCATAGGTTAAGAGTTACAAAACAAGTAACGTATGCGATCAAAAAATGAAATTGATATTGCCACTGAGAAATAATACCGATTATTTGTATTGATATGTACTTTCTTTTTATCATTTGTGTTTATTTATTTTTTATATTTTTTTAATAAAAAAATACATAAAAATATTTTAAAATTTATTTGAATTCATAAATGAGATGAGTTCGAATAGTTTGTAAATAATAATAATAAAATTTATAAATTAAAATTTATGAATAAGAGTGAGATAATCTCAATTTATCTTTTGATCCAAACCGACTCATTCCTTGGAACGAGGAGCACATTCCTTCGAGAAACATTACATTTTTAAAACAAAAATTGAATTATATCGTTTTAAGTCACATCAATCGGTATATTATATAAATAAATTTTCATTTAAACCATCGAATCCATTATATCACTTAAAATATATATGTAAAAGAAAAACTAAGAATAGAAAATAGTATTACTTATGCTAACATGATTTTTTTTGTAATTTTTTTAGGAGCCAATAAGATATATTCCTTTGCCACGGTACTTCAAGCCAAATGACACTAAACCTTCGAGACAAAGTGCAAGCAAGTCATGAGGAAAAATCAACGTCTCATTATTCTGTTTTGTCTTTCTCTATGGTTTTTTCCTTTGTGGTATGGTATGAGAAGCATCATGCAACATGAATCACATGACCATTCAAATCTTGAAAAGAACATAAAAAAATGACGTATCTACCTTATTTAATGAGAAATGCTACTCTTCGATTATAGAGCCAACCTTATTTAATACTTAATTAAGATGATCATGGGAAGGAATCAAGACTTGCCTTGGGAGATCATGCGGATCCACCCACTTCTCAATCTCATTATTCTAACTTCTTCTTTTAGAAAGCGACACCGTGTCGGTCGTCTTCTATAGGGATATTCACCACCGACACGAGCTAACTGGCCTTCCTACCATGGCTGCAGCATTTTGTCCATTTTCAAGTCATAAATTATAGGTCCCGGTGGGGTCAACCTGTGTAAAATGCGAAAGGGATATTTTAACATAATTAATTAATTAATGATATTTACAACTCTAATAATATTGGCAGTTGCTTATGCATCTTGCATCTTGATATGATATATGAAAAAAAAAAATTATATTGAATTATGTATTTTTGAATTAAATAATAATAAAATATTTATTATTTTATTAATATTTATTTTTCCTAAATCAATAGACCATCCAAGTGGATATAACCAAAATTAATAGACCATCCAACTGCCAACCAAAATCATTAAAAAAGCTACTTATTTTAATTCATCATTCAATTGCCAACCAAAATACGAAAAGCTGCTTATTTCCCTACGAATTCAACTGCCAACCAAAATAAATTCTATACAAATTCAACATTTTTGCCAAAATCAATTCCATACAGGATCACAACTTAATATAATGTAATTCCATACAAATTCAACTGCCAACTAAAATAGATTCCATATCGATTTAAATAAATCTCATGTATCGTGTGCTCAAATTCCATGTATCATTAACTAACTACAAATTTCATGTATCAAAATTAACTTAATAAAAATTTCACAAAGTTGATTTTAATACAAATTCATACACAAAGTTAGTTTTAATACAAAATCCACAAACTCCAAAAGTGATACAAATCAGCAAGTTTTTCCACAGTAGCTTTGCAGCAATTTCCATGTCGTTGATAGCAACCAGCAGTACAACAATATCCAAAATATGTCACCACACAGTCAAAATAATTACAAAATCACCATCATACAAACATACAACTATGTACGAGATATGACCTTATTCCTTTGTTCCTCAATGACTTCCATTTGAAGATTATGGAAATACTCTTGCTGCACTTAATTCACGAAATTAATATCCAATTTCTATATTAGTTTTTCTTTTCTTAAGAGCTACTAATTTAGATCTATCTTCTTTAGGCTTAATTTCCAAATCAAGATTTATCTTCTTAACAAGTAGTAACTCATTTATTTCATTCTAATGCTTTAATTGCGATTCTCTTCTCTCCATCATACAAGTCCTCCTATCATCTTTCATTTGGTTTAAGGTCTCATTAATTACATTATTTTGTCTTTCGCTACATTTTATTTATTTCTCTCTTACTTTTTCAACCTTCTTGTCCAAAGGTCTCTCACAATCTAAGGGCACATTTTCCATATCTTTCCCTAAATGTATTGAGTTTGGAGTAATACTTGAACATGACACATTGTCTTTTTTTCTTACGAGGTCTATGTATGCTTGTCATTTCAGTTGGTGCCTTAAAAGACTCCAACAACGATCCATGTTAAAATTTGTTTTTTAGATTTCTCGGTACAAGATTTTTGCCCCATCAATCTATAAAATAGTGGAACAATTAGTTGGACTATGTCATTGATACTTGAAAATTAGAGTAACAAAACATCTATAAGCATTATACCTTATCTAGCTTGGTCGCACCGCTTGGATGCATTCCTTTAACTTGGGCTATGCTACCAAAAAATTTATTGACGCATTTTTGAATGATTGACCACCGATTGGTCAAAGAGGAGATAGACAGTTCTTGACTATTAGGTTTTTATAGGTGGAGTAGTACTCATAAATTCTACTCTACAATTGTGTAGTGGATTGGTCAGTCCCTCGTATGGAGTCTATACTAATGTTTAGCCAAGTTGAAATGAGGAGAGTATCTTCCTCTGCAGTAAATGACACATCTTGCTAGAATTTTTATTTCCCTTTTTTCCGTTAGGGTTGTGTTGGCACTGTCTATAGGGGATTGTTAATACCCTCACCACTTTTTAGCAGTGTGGTGAAGAAGGGATCCTTATCAATTAAATAGTTCATTCTTCAACAAAATATCGAATGATAAAATGTTACTAAAACAACATATGAGAAAAGTACGTATGCATGAAAAGTGCAAAACAAAAAGGAAAAATATTCATAGAAAATAATAAGATGAAAAAATGAATATCAATATATCTGCCAAGAGTGAAGTAATCTAAATGACAATTTATCAACTAAACCAAAAAAACATGAAGTAATCAATATATTTGCCAAGCATGCTTCCTAAATACAAAATACCAAAAGCATGTACATTGTGGTCTAGTATGTACACTGTACTGTACCTACATAATTGACATTTTATTAATAGGTATCGCAGTATCTCTGGTGATCACTGAAGGAAATTGTCCTCCGATGATGATATTATATATTATATACTATTGCAAAGTCCAGCTATATATTAATAATTAATATAGGGTTACAATTTAGATTTTTAATCAATATTAACACTTATTTTTTATAGGTTATTTTTTTATATATATGTAGAATGATATATATAATTTAATGGTACTAGTGTTGTGCCAAGGTTTCTCTGTCTGATTGAAAGGCTATTTCTTGCAGGTTCACGAAGCTGCCCACGTGTGTGTGTGCATTATATACCTGGCAATTTTCTGACGCATTCTTCTGCAACCTGGATATGGACAGTAATAAATACCACTGAAAATACTCGTGATATCTTGAACCAATGACCCTCATGACCTCCAATCTTAACAACCAATCATACTTCATTTTGGGGATTAATTATATATATGATCAAGTCTCAGTACATCTATATTGTCTTCATGTGAGCAATCAAATAATTTGTTCTACTAATTAGACAGGTTCTTCCCAATTCTGCAAACTTGCTCTCCCTCCATGATGTTTTCCCCCATCCCCTTCTAAAACTCCTAAGTTCTTCCCCTTTCTCATCACCCTACAATTATTTTTTTTAAATGACCTTGCTTTCTACAATGATAACAGAACAAGGAGACTTTTTCGTAGACTATTTGTTGCCAACAACCATTTAATTCATACAGTCAAATCTTTAATTCAAACACTAAATAGTCACAAAGTATAAACCTAATCAAATCAATAAAATCTAACTAAGAGAGGGAAAATCGAGTATCGGGCTACGAGAAGAAGCCATCATTGATGAGCATGTCCACATGGCAAGGAACTGTAAAACCTAACGGAACAATGGATATCTATTCACAGGCCGTCGTTGTCTAAGAGAGAAGAGACGAGAGAAAATCGAAGAAAGAGAAGAGAACAATAGAAATCTGTTCACAGGACGTTGTTCCTTGGCGCCAAAGAAGAGAAAAGTATATGTTTGTGGAGAGAGAGAGAGAGAGAGAGAGAATTGAGAGTTGTTCCAATCAAAGTTTAAATTTTGTATCGTACCAACTGGTATTTAGCATTTTGGGGTAGTGACCGGTATAGAAAATATATTTATTTCGTACCGGATCAAATACCAGCCGTACCAGTGCGTTTCGGTTAATATTTACCGATTTTCGGTGTACCGACCAAAATTGTTTTTTGGTAATTAATGTAAAAATTCTAATATTTTCATAATTTTAACTCAAATTTTCACATTTGAAAACTATTTTCTTAAATTTTTTTAATCCTTTTTTCTCGAGAATTGAAAATCAAATCCTTACTTTCATTTTCCTTTTCATGATGAAGATGAGTAATTATTTTTTAAAATAGTTAGATTGAGAACTTAGAGGTATTGTTGAGTTTTATAAATATGTGTTTTAACTTTTTGGTACTTGTATTGATGTTATTTTGAAATATAATTTATACATATATAATTAATTTATTATATATAGATTATTCCGAAATGAAACCAGTACCGAAATATTTTATTCCAGTGCTTTAACCGAAATGGTCACCGAAACGATATTCAAAACTTTGATCCCAGTGCCTTCAAGAGAGCAAGGAGAGATGCCTTCGTAGTTGAAGAAAGAGAGAGAGCAATGAGAGAAAAGTTGTAACATCCCAGATTTTAGTGTATTTTAATGGAGGATTTATTTAATTTATTTTGTGATTATTTATTTATTTTGTTTTTTTAAATTTTGGGAGTTTTAAATATTGTTTCATAATATTTTATGATGTGAAAATTATTTTATGTGCTTTCTAGATTTTATTTATTGTTTTGGCTTTTAAAATGATCTTTAATTTAAATTGATTTATTTTTGAGTTTTAAATTTTTATTGTTGTATTTAAATTATTTCACTGCGTTTGAATTATTTTAATTAGCTTTCGGTTTTAAATTCATCTTCGTTGGTTTTTTTTTCGGGACCCAGATTGGAAGACTGGATCTTCCCTTTTTCCCTCTTCTTTTTCTTTTCTTTCTTTTTTCTTCTTTCTTTTTTTTCTTTTCCTCCTGCTTTTTCCCCCCGCGCGCCCGATCTCTCTCTCTCTC